>JAQIWG010007737.1:0-12047 GCA_034695025.1 Chamaedrilus cognettii | reverse complement strand
AGGAGGTTGGTTGTTGTTGAATGCTTAGCCAAAAAACCTGCTGGTGAACTGAGATTTGAGCCGTCTCCTGCAGAAATCTAAGTAAGTCATCTTTTATGATAGATTAAAATACTTTACTAAAAACGGAAGTCAGGGAGATAGGGCGGTAGTTAGCAAGGGAGGATGAGCTGCCCTTTTTGAAAATAGGTATGACATACATGTAGGTATGACATAGGTATGACATAGGCATGACATAGGTATGACATAGGTATGACACATTAGCGATTTTCCAGTTGTCAGGGAGTGATCCAGACTTGAAAATAATAGAAAAAAATACAGAAGAAGAAAAGCAAGAAAAGAGCAAGCGAAACAAGTAGACTCGAAGGAAATCCGTCTGGGCCAGGGGCAGAATGTTACTCAATACTTAGCCAGGGGCTATTCATGGTACTCAATACTTCAAGGATATCACTCGATTCAAAACTAATTGAGATGAGTTGCTTTGAGGGCTGTTGAACTGAAAGCGGCGGCAGCTGACCGTTATCAACTCCTAATGAAATATTTGTTTAATATGTCAGCCTTGTTCATGTCGCTAGCATGCAGCACGCCATCCGGGTCAAAAGGGGTGCTATACCTGTTTTATGAGTAAGCCTGGAGTTAACATGTTTATGGAAGGCACCTAAATTGTTGCCCTCCAAAATTTTCTTTTCAGTATTGGCTTCTGATTTGTTGCGGGATTCTATAATAGCTTCCACGCTATATCTTCCACAAGCCATCGCTTGTCTCTGAAATAACCAGAGCTCCACCTATAGCCTCATCAGATCACGATTCAATTCTTGTTAAATTCCTTGTCATGGGTCATTTGCTAAAACCAGATCTAAAATACTATCTCCCCGTATAGGAAAGTCCACAATCTGCACAAGCCCTAAGTCTGTACATAAAGTCCATAATCTGCACAAGCCCTAAGTCTGTACATAAAGTCGACAATCTGCACAAGCCCTAAGTCTGTACATAAAGTCGACAATCTGCACAAGCCCTAAGTCCCTACATAACTGATGAAAACATTTGGACTTTCCCAACACTAGGATTGGCGTACTAGAGTTATTATCCCATGCTATATCAGGCATATGTAAATCTTCGATTAAAATAACATTGTGTGTGGCTGCATGCGAAATTTAAAAACTCTCAATAGTTAAAACAACATTATCAACAGCGGCATTCGGAGGGAAATAACAGCAATATACCAGGATATGGGTATCATTAAAAACTAGACGGCATCCAATCATATCTACATTATTTTGGATATCCATAGCCAGACTAATAGGATAGGAGACTAATGATCTGCAGGCTAAAATACAGACTCCTCCGTGACCATCGGTGCGATCATGTCTATAGATAGAAAATAAACTCCGTGGATCAAGCAAGCCATCCGCAATCGACAGGTTAAGCCACGTTTCCGTCACACAAATCAGATTATATTCTGCAGAATGTAGAATTCGTGGAGTTTATTCTTCAGACTTCGCGCACTACAACAATAGCACGAGAGACGCGCTACGTTATCGGGTAGCAGATTAAAATCGCGCTTCCTCGGCAAGAATTCAGCAGCGTGTGGTGAAAGCGGTTTTCTCGAAGGGTTCAGATTCTGAGGCTGGAGCGGATCGCTCAGAGACAGTCAATGGCCTCCTGAGGGCGCGTTCACATCTATGAACCATAGGCTCGAGCGACCCGCCGCAGGCAGCAAAGGTGATGCAGAGGTGAAGGACGACGAAGGTGGACCGACAGGGTCAGGGAACGAGGATGCGGTGGTCACGACCCAGCTGTAGTGCATACTGTATAGTTTGTAGTGAATTTTGTAGCGTAGTTTGTAGCGTCTAGTTTGAGGTGTAGCGTGTAGTGTAGTATATAGTGCATTTTGTTGTGTTGTTTGTAGTGTAGTTTGTAGCCTAGTTTGTAGTGTAGTGTGTAGTTTAGCGTAGGCTAGCGTAGGTAGGCTAGTTTATAGTGTAGTTTACAGTGTAGTTTATAGTGTAGTTTATAGTGTAGTTTATAGTGTAGTTGATAGTGTAGTTTATAGTGTAGTTTATAGTGTAGTTTATAGTGTAGTTTATAGTGTAGTTTAAAGTGTAGTTTATAGTGTAGTTTATAGTGTAGTTTATAGTGTAGTTTATAGTGTAGTTTATAGTGTAGTTTGTAGTGTAGTTTGAACATGTCAGTGCAGTATTTACATCTACAACAGGCGACCATCAACAATCCGCAGTTTTACTCTGTAGTTTTGCTATACATTTATACTCTGTTGCTCGTATAGAATAAGTTTGTCGCTTGCAGTCAAACTGTTGTTCCGTATATAGCTGCTGCAGCTGCTACAGCATGGCGGGTAACGCTACAATGCAGCAGCAGCAGCCGCCGCCGCAGCAGTTGCAGGGGGACCAACAGCAGTCACAGCCTCTTTCGAATCAGCAGCAGCCCGACAGCGAACAAAAGCTGGAGCAGCGCGTTCAGCAGCTGGAGCAGCAGCGGCAGCAGCAAGCGCAGCAGCCGATGCAGCAGCAGCAGCAGTTTCAGCAACCATGGAACCCGCAGCAATATCAATCGCCGCAACAGCAGATGCAGCCGTATCCTCCTCCGCAGAGTTACAACCAAGGCGGACCGATGCTTGTGGTAGTGGCGCCGCCGACAACACCTCTTTACAAACTCGCGACACGCGACGTTCGAGGTAGGCGCATCAGGGCAAATCTTAACGTGCTGCTAAACGCAGAATGTGTATACAGGGGGTGTTCTAGGGGTAGGGAGGAGGGGGGGCTAGGGGGATGATATCCCGGTTAGACCCTCCAACTGAGAAAGTTAGCTCCTCGACTAGCCCCCCGACTTTTGACCTTATAAGAAGAACTGTTGAAGATGAAGCACGAAGATTGAAGAAAGTAGTTGCAAAAAGGTTGTGCCAACACGCAACAAAAGATATGAAAGTTATGCGAAAAATCAGCCGACACAGGTCCGTACAGCACGTGATTACAAGCACAGAAATACGCTACATCGGGGTAAACACATAAATAAATGCGCTATGTAAGGGTGAATAATTCGTTAAAAAATCTGTACGCAAGAACTACTGTATTATAGTAATAATATAGTAATAATCATCGCTTTTGACGTCCATTCTAATGCATTACAGTCAAGCCTGTAACGCCGTGTCCATGTTATCTCAGGTTAGACGTTTATATTGGAGCTGGATTTTTTGCGGCCGGATATCCTTCCTGTCGCCAACCAGATTAATAAATTACCTGGACAATGATTATCAGCTAGCGACACTTGTGTGCTTAACAGCCTCGCTGAAGGGCCTGGAACGCATTCGTAGGGCTGTGACGCTGAAGGGCTTGTAACCCAGAATAATTTCCGACGCCGGGACTCGATCCCAGGTGCTCTGGACTCGAAGTCCAACGTCTTACTAACACTACACCGCAGCGCATTGCTCCAGCGAGGAGATATTATATTTGAAGGATGTCATTATTATAGTTGTTGATGTTCAACACATTGATGCATGTGTTGACATGGTTCATGTTCAATTCAGAATTATATTAAAATAATAATATAATAGTATTATAATATTATAATTATGTAAGTACCATATGTATTTTATTTGCCAAATCAATGACAGCACATCATCATATGAAACCCAAAAAAAAAAAATTCTGAACCTAAAAGTGTAAGTAAAGAAGTTAAACTATAAGGAAATTTTGAATTGCCACAATTTAAATAAGCACATTGCAACAAGCTTTAGCCTACGGTGAAGGATAAAATTATTTTTGCTGATGTTCACTGCGTGCAGCTATCGGTGGTATGATGGACGCTGTGGCTGCGCTGACTCTGATCACTCAGATAGTGCTGACAGCGATCCCATTCCTCGTCGACAAGTACGTTTACGTCAGCGGGGCCGGCTCAGGCTACTGGTGCGCCGTCTTGGTTCGTCTGACATCATCCTATAACTTACGGCCTATTTCCGTCTATGAAAATGTTATAAGTGTCCATGTTTACATACAGGTTTAGACGTTTGCGCCCCGATGGGGACTGCTGGAGCTGAGTTTTTACGGCCGGATGTCCTTCCTGACGCCAACCAAATAAATAATTTTCTGGCACGGGGTTAGCAGCTAGCGACACTTGTGTGTTCAGCAGCCTTACTGAAGGGCCTGTAAGCATGGTATCATAGTTTCCGGCGCCGGGGCTTGAACCCTGGTCCTCTGGACTCGAAGTACGACGCCTTAACCACTACACCACAGCGCCTCGTCTGACATCATCCTATTTAATCTTTTATTCACCATGATTATTTGCGTTTGAAAAACAAGCGCACAAGTTTATTGGCTCGTTTTCAAGCTTTCCTTTGAAGCTTCCAAAAGCCAGATTCTTGTTTTTTTAAGCACACTGTTTGATTGAGATGTAACACGAAAGCTTGATGGTAGGCTGTGGGTAAAGTGTCTCGAGAGACCATCAGAAGCGGTCATTTTTCTTGATTCACGATTACTCTTACCGCACTGAGCTTCTGAGCTTGGGGGGGGGAGGGTGCTGATCGGAACTTTTAGCCCGACACCGCGCCGCCCATTCTTTAATTGAATTCTTAACTGACTCCACATTAATTACAAACTTCAAACCGTTTCTTAATTTTCTGCCTTTTGATCATCCCCCCCCTCCGCATCACATCATGCTCAGCAATAGGAATGCTATTCTGAGCAGTGGGAGCGCCCGCTCCTATGAGTTCAGTCCACTTTTCAGCAGTGGGAACGCTAGTCTCAATTTTTGGGAGTAGTGGAAGCGCCCTCTCGTGCGCATCCCTCTTCCCCTCCACTTTAGCCACTGATGGTAGGGTTGTCTGCATGCTTAGCTATTCGTAACGCGTGTCATCTTACGTGTGTTGCAGTTTTTGTCAGCTGGAATCTGCGCCGATGTCGCTAGTAGAACACCGGGAGCCGCTCAGGTTTGTAACACTACATCTTTGTGAAATTGTGAGTCTTTCCTTTTCATTACATTATAACACCATAGCGAGGAGCTGTGGTGTAGTGGCTAAGACGTTGGACTTTCAGTCCAGAGGACCTGGGTTCGAGTCCCGGCAAACTACGAAACCATAGCGTTACAGGCTCTTCAGCAAGGCTGTTAAACACAAGTGTCGCTAGCTGATAATCATCGTCACAGGTAATTAATTATTCTGGTGGCGACAGGAAGGGCATTCAGTCGTAAAAACTCAGGTCCAATATAAACGTCTAACCTGTGTTAACATGGACATGGAACGTTATCCGCTAGACTGTTTCTAGGTGTCCACGCCTTGATGTCAAGTGCGCATGCGCGTCTTGCGCAGTGACGTGACCACGTTTTAAAAGGTGAAAGTGCCGCATGGTACTGCGTAGGGCCTAGCACTTAATTTTATGCTAAACGTGCACGTCGGAAGTTTCAAGTTCCAAGTTAATACCATAGGGTAGCAAAATTAGGCTGAATGCCCAATTAGGCAAATAAGACAAAACTAGGCCCAAAGGGCCCAAGCTCTATCATCAGTAATGAAATAAAATTTGGATAATTATTAAGGCCTAACTACTGGGCATTAATTATCATTAGCTAAGTGCATTTGGCTACCAAAGTTATTTGGTACGGCGCGGTGTTTTTTGATTGCGTCATGCGACATTTTTCCCGTCAGATCATTGCGGCGACGGTTGCATCACTCATCTCGTTTACATTTGCTGCCACGCTGTTCGGAATCTACCTGGGCGACTTCCTCACGCTGCAGAACTTTGTGGACACGGCTCAAACGTCCGGCTACACCGTACGGCTGGATTTGCGGGAATAAAACATGTCTATAACACGAATCGTATCAAATAATACGAGTAAATCTACACTCGTATTATTTGATTTGATAATGTGTACACTGGGATACTATGATTTGTAAATCTATACATTCGTAAATCTATCTTGTTTAAAGACAAGGCTTGTCTGTACTCTGCGAGCCTATCATGTATGAATGTATGTACTGGGACGTTGGTTAACCTACTCATACGTTTTTTTGGCCCGTGGTCGGTGATTAGCTACGATTAAAAAGAACAGAGCCGGGGGGGGGGGGGGGGCGCTGTAACGCCCGTCCTTGGACGGGCTTAAGCAACCTTCACCCGCTGCATAATTAGCATGAAATTCTAGATGTAATTTTACATGTAATTTTACATCCAACCGTGTTAAGGCGGTCGGACGATCGTTGTCATGAGAACGATTTCCTTAACTGCGTTTCATGGCTGGTTTGCATGAAACCCAGTTAAGGACATTTTACATTGCTATTTTCTTAACATGGTTGTATGTAAAATTACATATGAAATAATTTGATGCAAAATATGCAGCGTGTAAAGGAACGCTTATTCCAATCTACTAATAGTGACGTCATGCATGCTAATATCCTCCCCTCCTCCCCCCCACACTGGCATAAATTGCAATCTTGCAAGTTCAATTTTGAAGGGGAAATGAGAACAAACGCTTGTCTTTATTGGATCTTTCTTCATTTTGACTTTGCAACAGATGACATTGGCAACGGATGACATTAGCTTCATTCGGTTGCCAAAATGACAACCATCATTTAAAATGCCTTGGTACGTGCATGATGTCCGTGCATTCTTCTATTGCTTTTCATTGCTTTTACGTCGCAGGCGTGGTACATCGGGTCAATACTGCTCTTCATTCTCGGCTTCATACAGATGATCCTATCTATCGCTCTCTTCGTTTACTGCGTGTGGAGCCTCTGCTATGGACGTAGTAATCAGGTCCAAAATGTAAGCGTTACCCAACACCCATATTCAGTGACGCGTTTATATATATACATATTTATTTCACCAAACAAAGGTAGTGCAATAACAATGTTAACACAAGGGCACAATTAGCTCCGAGAGAGTTCAAATCGTACATAGATGCAATACTGAAGCCCAAACCTCACTTTGATTGAGCACCCGTAATCACTATAAACAGTGATTATGGGTGCTCAATCAAAGTGAGATTTAAGAGTTGAGGCATATTCCATAAAGGATTTTTCAATGCCTCTTATGAATCCAGAATTTTCAAAAGAATCGTGCATGCTATATTTTGAGAAGGTCAGCGAGTTCCCAACCCATTGAAGAGCAAATTGGCGGTAAATAAATATAGTTCCTGTCACTCAGCTTAGAATAATATTTAAGAGTGAGCATACTGCCTATCCATTTTATGTTCGGAAGGCAATTATTGGTAAGAAATCTACTAGCCTCAAAAAAATCGTCGGTATGGGGAAAATTCAGAAAAAAGTTTTAGTTTTGGATCGCCAAATCTCTCTCCTTCCCCACCCCCCGCCCCCCCCTCCCCCCCCCATGCAAGAAAACTTTCAACTTTACCTCCAGGCATGATAGTAATAAAAAATTCTACATTTTTCTCCTTATATATATATGAATCTTTTTTCACCATCAAGGCATCAAGCAGACATAGTACAGAAACAACAAAAATAAAGAGGCTATCTATCTCGTTAGAGCAGTTACCCAAGCAGAGTTGTAGGTGAGCACGCGTGATGCAAAGGCATACACATTAACATAATAGCATTTGTTGCATCAAGCAATAGATTAATAAAGTGATCGTTGACAATTATATCTATAAGTAAAGAGGGCGACCGCCCCTTGCGCCTTTGGATGAAAGCTTGCACGCTCCACCGCTCATAATTAGTAGGCCTCTTCTTCGTAAGCGTCTCGTTCCACGATGCACATTTTGTATGCAAATTGGCATGCATGAAAAGTTTATAACTAAACTACAAGCGCTGAAGTGACGTCACAGTTCCATTGACTGCTGCGCTGCGCGTCGGCTCGCAGTGGGAAGATGCATTGTGATGCTAGCTCACTGTTTGTATTATAATTGCAAACTTGTCATGCTTGAAAATTGCATGCAATATACCCATGGTTGAACGAGACCCTAACGCAGTAGAATTTTTAGCTTATATTATTTAGAAGAGTCCAGAAAATATTTTATTTTAAAAGTCCGGAAACTGAAGTGATTAAAGTCAAGTTGAAATAATTATCGTTATTATTCCATCATTATTTATCTGAACATAAAACTGTAAGTTTAGTCTTAAGACTTTAAGCCAATAACTAATTTAAGGCAACTATGAAGCAATGCGTTGCAGGACATTCAGCAAAGCTGTCAAACACACAAGTGTCGCTAGCTGCTAAACCCGTGACAGAAAATTATTTATTTGCTTGGCGTCAGGAAAGGCATCCGGCCATAAACACCTACATGTGTGGCTCCTGCAGTCCTCGCCAGGGCGCTAAACGCCTAACCTTTGGGCTTTAACATGGACATTGACATAATTGACGTCAAAAAGGCGATAATGTTAGTTTTTTTTTCTTTGTAGGCCCTATATTATATGTATTTTATTAAAGATTTCGCGTGTGTATAGGTGCAGCCGCAACAAACAGCTGTCATTCAACAGTACCCGTGACCTTATTGCAAACGGCTCAGCACTGTCATCTCTATTCGATGATACTCAATGTCTAAACTTGTATTTGGAACGCTGAAGTGCATCGTGATTTGTAAAAACATTGAAACGCAGGTCACGCTACTAATTGTAATGACTATACATGTATAGATAATCATTGCGCCTGCAGATTATGACTATCTTAAGCACTTCAATTTCTCTTGACTTTCGGATTTCAACTGTTGAATTTTAGATTTCAGTCCATTAGAATGTAGAGCTGTTCTTATTCTGTGCGCGTATAGCCTGCTTTATTGTACAAGTTGTATTTTATTGTTATTTGTATTTCTTTTATAATTTTTAAACAATAATTGTGATCTTCGAGGAAATTGTGATTTGTAAAGCAATTGTAAAAATGATTTTAAACTATAATCTAAGCGAAGACAGGCCTATAGGACAGCCGCGGTGCTAAGGAGATTTTAGTGGGGGCGAAGCCCCCCCCCCTATTTGTGCTGCAAGTCCTCTCCCCCGGTTAGATTTAATTCAAGCCCCTTCAGCCCCCCCCCCCACCCCCCTCTGCGGCTTTCTTAAGTCCAGCCCCCTCCAAGCCCCCTCTGCTTTAAAAATTTTGGATCTCGCAATGGCTGCCGACTTGACAAACACTGTCAAGAACGGGTTCAAAAATATCCGTCAGTACTGCCCCCTCGGTTGTGAGTTGGGCACGAAAGGGACAAGGTCTCCGTGACTATACCCATCCCCGCTCTCAATGGAGAATGAATCACAGTTTTTTGATGCATATGACAGGGCTTGAGGCCCCCCCCCCGGATTTGGAAGACTGGAACCACAATTGCAACAGGCAATACAAATGTCATAAACTCCTACATGTAGGCAGCGAACTTACGTTAATCTCGTAACAATAATAATAAATAATCATACTGGGCTTATAGTCCGTTTCGGCGTCAAAAGACACCATCCCGTAGTCATGAACAACATGCAGATGTCATTTAGGAAACCCAGACGAGGAGGAAAGGAGAAGGTGGAGCAAAAGCCGAGTCAGTTATAGGCCGACCAATTATCTGTCACGGAAAAAAATTATATTTACGGGGGGAAAAGATGCGTTTACAGGCCATAGCGTAGCGGGAGGGGCAGTGAGTTCCAAATTGTAGGTGCAGCAAACTGAGCGACGGCCATTTGCAGAACGAATGTCAGGTGTGGTAAGGAGATGCTTGTCGCTGGATCTTAGGTTTCTGGAAGGGATGTACGGGGTGAGAAGTTCAAATACGTGTAGGTATGAAGGCTGATGATTATGAAGCGTTTTGTAAATGATAGAGGCAATTTTGAAATCAATACGCTGCTGGTTAGGAAGTCACTGTAGTTTTTGAAGAGTGGGAGTGATGTGATGACGCCGTCTGGTAAAAGGAATGACGACACAGGCTAAAGATTTTTGAACTTTTTGAAGGCGATGCAAGTATTCAAAACAGTTCCTAACTTTGATTTGTGTAGGCGCCAAGTTGACGCGAGGCTCAATGTGGTGCAAATTCAAATCAACAACGATATAATTTTGTCCGAATACAGCAAGCAGTTCAGTTAAAAGGGCATTACATAGACTCCGCAGACCAAGGTACACCACGCAGAAGGTTCAATTTTCTTGCATCCAGCCTGTAACTCGGGGGAAGACGGTCCGAATAAAATTGCCACATTTGTATGCAATAATTTTCTTTAAGATTATTTTTTTAAAGAACGTGGAATATATGAAATCAATGTTGTTTCTGTCAGCTTTGGGAAGAGACGAGGCTTCAAGACCGTACAGTATAGCACGGGCATGCTAAATATGTCTACAAGTGACAGTATTAAACTATGACCAAAAATTCGATTGGCTCTTTAAAAAAAATTGCCTGCAATTTAGAAAATCGTATTTAAATTTCTTGCTGGATACCATAACCAACCCAGGTATTTAATTTCTGAATTACCTACTAAAGGCTGCCCGTTTGTAAAGCACCGTGCAGTTAAGAACCTTATGCCGTGGCCCGATTCTCAAACCAAAGGACTTCTTTGGATTAACGTCTAAATGGCAGGAGCCTAAAACCTCCAGGCATAACAATAATATTGTTTTACAAATGAGTAATTGATAACAACACAAGTAACAAATCGTCCGCATACATCACTGCATTAAAGCAAAAACTCAGTATATGGCAACCAAGACCACTGCGTTTAAGAGATAAAAGCAACTCGTCCACAAAAAGAGCAAAAAACTTGGGTGAGAGTGTTGAACCTTGTCTCACTCCCGTCTCGAGGAAAACAAAGTGAGAAAAGCATCTACCCCAACGAACGCAAATAGTGGATTTCTCGTACCAACAGGCTAACGATCTAATGCAGTTGAATGGCACATTTCGATCCTTCATATTTAAAAAAAGTTCAGCCTGGTTAGTCTTGTCAAACGCCTTGCTCATAAGGCACAAATGTTCACAGTTGAATTAAGCGAAGTGTAATCAACTGTCTTTCTAGAAAAAATAGACTGCGTGTGAACAGCTAACGAATTTTTTACAGCCCAGTTGTTCACAGTGCTGTTTTTTGTGACGATTTTGTCTCTATAATGATCATAGGTTTGTCATAGTGTTTAGCTATTAGACTAATTGCTGTATTGCTTTACTCAAAAAGAAAATCTGTTTCCCTTTGACATTCTTGAACTTTTTTGTTGCTTGTGTCTATTTTTCATTTATGTACATGCATGCTGTTGCACTGATTGAAGTTTGTGAACAAAACAACAACAACAATGTATTGATAAACATGCGTGATGCAGAATAAACACGTATTTGTACGATTATATGCATGTATAGCTCGAAGTTTACCAAAAGAATAAAGCGAGAAAAAGGATTACAAAGGAAATTAAGATTTCAAACACCACACAACAGTAAACCCGAGTCCAAAGCACGTTGTCATCATACGACATAATACTAGTATCGTGCTTGCTGATTAGATGAGGGACTCACAAAAAACATTTATGAAGTGCAGCAGACTACATACAGAAAGCGGTTTAAAGACACTTCTGGTAACTTTCCACTAGATGTTGCGGCTTTTCGATCGATCAATCTCTAGTTGCAAAACTAAGTTTCTTGTTCAAATCTAGTCATTTTTACATCTGGCAAATAAATGATTTTGAACTTTTAATTTCGTGATGCTGATTTGCTGATTTTCAAATATTTTGTGAATCATCTTCTTCGGATTTAATTTTTTTAGTCAAGAACGAAACAGACTGCGCTTTTTCAAATGTAGTAATTTACAGTAATCTCATTAAAAATAGTGGTCTTCCATCCGGCTCGAGTGGCAACGCTTCTTCGGGGCCAAAAAAATTAAACGTTTTCACTCCTTCAGTTGCTTCGTAATGCACGTGTGATTGATGAGCTTTGGGCTGCTGATTTATTCCCCGGTCTGCAGCGGGAAGCGGATACATGTTGTGCATTGTGCAAGGCCCTTACATGTACGTCACGTGTGGGCCTGCTTTCCTCTGCAGATTGGGAAAAATAGTTGATAGACAGTAAGGTAGTGGTGCAGACCACCCCTCTGCAATCAGCGTACAGGAAGCAGCACAGCACAGAGACGGCCCTTCTCAAGATACTCGATGATCTCAATAAGG
>JAQIWG010007736.1:0-12048 GCA_034695025.1 Chamaedrilus cognettii | reverse complement strand
TTTTAGATTTAGTCTAATACTGTCACACCTATATAAGTTTCGTTTTTTAAACCAAGACATCTTGGTTTTTTGTTTTAATTGTCTTTTAGCATTAGACTGACCCATCAAACAAATTCACATTGTTCTGGAAAGCAATAGCATTTTAGACCAAATTACTGTATAACGGGATATTGAGTACAGTGCAGACCACAAGCTAAAAGTTTAATACAATGCTACAGAGAAATTTAAATGTCAAAAGCGGCTTGCTTGATTCTGTAACAGGCTGTACAAAAATGTTGAAATCAGTCAATTACTCGAATTGTTGAGTTATCAAAACATCGATGCTCACCACCAGCGTTAGGTTTAGCAGACATTGTATGGAAAAAAAGATTTATATGCAAAAAAAAAGGTTCGTTACAACTTGCATCACTGCATGCTAATTCTAAAGGAGCAGGCGCAGCATTAGTGCATTACACCTAACTATCTATACCTTCGAGTCACCTTTAAGATAGTGAATAGCACTACATCTGTTTTATAATGGAGCATTGAGCAAGCGTAACGCAACTCCTGTTTTATCAGGACTACGCTAAACTTAACTGATTAATCTTAGACCTATGGTGACTGTTCCTGATTGTTCAGAATGTTGAAATCAATGCCATCGTTCACTATCAGCTGAATAACAGGCTCCATCTTTTGCCTTTTGCCTCTTGCAATGAACTGCATGCGATTACACACGAAGCATGTATACATTTTGTCCTACATAAAATTCAGCTATTTCAACAGTCTATTGCACAACGGCTGGCTCAACAGTTGCCTAGGCTGATACTTGCTTGAAGGAGTTCTGGTTGCAGAATGTGACCGCGGGGAAGGCGACTTTTGAGAGGTAGTTGACTTGTACGCTGGTACTCATCGTGAACTGGAGGTAGAACGTGATGCGAGCGTACATGTAATAGACGAACACGCCGAGGGCAGTAAGAAACAGCAGAGTCCACACCAGCCTGCAGCAGGGAATGGAAACACGAGTGACTGGCAACAGTTAGTCAACCTTGTAACGACAGAAACACTAGCTTTGACAAGACTGGAGCCGGTGCCATCGAGACGCTCAAAATTTTTGCACAGCAAGAAAAGTCTCAGAGAAAGACAAACTTATTTACTATTAGGATATGTCAATTGCACCTCGCCGATACCAGCTTATAGACTACATCTCCTTTCAATTACCTTAGGCCCAATACGTTCAAACAGTATACTAGCCTACTATATTGAACTACAGCTGAAAGCTAGGCTATCAGCCAGGCGTGAGACCTAAATAGATCTGTCGTCGTAGCCTATAACTGATCTATCAAGATCTCTATAAAATCTTAAGATTTGGTTTGATTTGAAGACTTTTCAGCAAGTAGTTCACACCTATAGCCTACATCATACGTTCAAACAATTTTGAAAGCTAGCCCAACATCCAACGTCGACAATTAAATTGCATAAACGTGTAGCTATACAGATTAGGATTGCCAGATTAAGTTTTTTAAAGATTAAATCTTTAAAAAGATCAGAAACACCAACATTTAAGCTCCAGGTTTGCAAGATTCATGAGATACCGACCTCCTGAGCAGGAACTTGGCGGGCCTCGTGACATAGTTGATCCCGTGCAGGGACGTCTCCTGACTAAACTCGTACAGCTGTATCCCCCACGACGTGCTCCCTTCCTTACCACCCCTACCCTTCTCTCGATAAGCCTCCCCTACCCCTTCCTCCATTTCCCGCACGCAACAGTCAACCGGTCGTGGAATTTCATCAGATCCCAGCCTATCAAGACCATTCTCCGGTTTATCCTCATCGGTCCAGAGATCTCTGTGGAGGTCGCCAAGGAACGAGGAAGAAGCGAGATTGGTGTCCTGACTTGGGATATCCGACAGAGTGATTTCTTCCTCTGATTGCTTGAAGCCGTCATTCATGGTGGATGCTGCGCGCGTCAGTCTGTGACGAAAATAGACGCCCTACATGTACATGACATTGTCGGGCCTGTAATCCATGTAGCTGCAAGCTTATAAGCAACTTTGATCTGAACCGATACGCGTTTTATTCTTAGCAACATGCGTTGACCCGAGCATGCATTGTAGAGAAATAATATTTCCTGTTCCTCGCTTCAATTATCCAAGCTATGAAGCATGTACCTATACTCCTAATTCCCTGAAAAATTGCGAATAAGATGTCTGAAATCTAAACTTGCATTCTGAATTTCTGATATAAAACTCGTCGTGTAACTGCAACGATCGGCAGCCGAACGTGCCTTAATTCCACGCGCGAGCATTCCCAAATCCTGAGCTTACAGATTCCACATGTTTTGCGAGCTCACCCAAGCTGTAATCGTTACTATCGCGCCCTATGTCTACGTTCATTTGCAAATGGCAGACACACCTCGCTAATGCCATCAACTGAGCCATTCCGTGCAACGACAAATCAAATGCTTAATTCGCTGACCAAAGCACTGGTTATTTTGTAACGAGGATATTTATATCCAGCGCCTCGTTACGTCGGACATTACGACCGTACGCGTCTATTGCAGAGCGCTGACGCCAGTGCCGCGTTACAGGCCATTTGTGCCATTGTTTGCGGCATTAATTCCGGGACCCATCAATTCGTGCTATCGCGCTTGGCCACATTGCTCCCATGCACCGCATGCACGAATTCCGTCGTGCGACAACCGCGCTGGGGGACCGCAAGCACTTATCGCTTCGCGAGTCCGACTCGGACAGTCTTGCCGATTGCAGTCAAGGGAGGCTGTTGGACATTTGGCCCGCCAACAAAACCGTTTCAATTACGAAAACTCTATTTTTTTATATTACAGTTTGGATTTATTGTTATTAGCGATATGTGGCCTACGTGTACAGTATTATGTTCCAGATTATTTTTAGATTTCGACAAGAATTATCAGTAGGCCTCTTGACCCGTCACGCGAGTCATGACTCGTGTTGCAAAAATATTTTTCAAATTGACCTTTTTAATCGTTGAAAAGGAAACCATAGTTATAGTTCTAGATGATAAGCGAAAGAATCCCGATATTTGCGCCATTTTTTGACGAGCGTTTGAGAAACGGTAAGTGCTCCCTAAACGGTTTTTTTTAAACAAAACGAAGTGAGTGTACCAAGCGTACCAAGCGTACCAAGCGTATGCTATGGCGCGGCTGGCCTGTTGGTCTTCAATCGTAGGCCTAATTATTCATCGAAGTCCGATTGGCGTAGTATTGAAGTAACCGAACAGAATCGTCGCCGTTTTGCTGGGCGACAGTCTTTTATGAGCCCAGGTCTCGGGTGTAAAAACTTCATACGCGCCATTGAATTCTTGAATGAAACTTGAATAGGCCGTACGGGCCCAATTTTTTCCTTCGTTGTCTTCATTCTTCATTTGCTAACCTAAATAGTAAGTATAACCACTATTACTGGTCAATATTTTGCATGTAATCGATCTTGGCTGCAGTATTGTGACAGATTTTTACTCTTAAAACAATTATTATTATTGACATCGCTCGAAGCGCTATTGAGCTGCTTACGCGCTCCGGTTTGTGACACGAAGTGCATTTGTCGAAATGCGCCTCAAAACAAAGTTAAAATCCAGTCACTGAACCGCCCCCATGAGTGTCACCGCGCCATTCGTTATCAGCATTAACTGGCTAAAATGTTTAAATGCTAAAAACGCACGCTCTCCGGAGATAATCCTTCTACAATATATTACTGTCAGCAGCCTGGCTTAAACAATTAGTATAGGACCGCTTTTGTTTCTCCCTATATTTCGGATAGAAACATCATATGAGAGTCTGTCAAACAACTCTGATAACTCGATGCTCACTGGAAACTAAAAACTCTCTAAAAACGGCTGCGTTACACTGACACAGCTGACATAGTCATTTTAAATCTCCTCGGAACAACTTCAAATCAGCGCATTATAATTCTAATCATCATCCTTCACAATTATATTCCCAAAGTGTCTCCGATACCCAATACGGTAATACATGAAATTTTCGATGAGATACAATTTATAGAAATTTCTCAAATCGGTCAAACACGTAAAAAACACGCCTCGAAAAGAAAGCAGCAAAAGCTGTATCCAATGGGCAGTCAGTCTTCTAAAACGCAAAAATTAAATGCAGCAAAATTTCTGAGAAGCAAAACCGCAAAAAAACATGCAGCAAAAATATCATGTTTTAGATTACATCATTTTTGTTTCAATAATTTTATTTTAAACGTTTTATATCTCCGAACAACTTTAAATCAATGAATAATAATCATTATCTGTCACAATCATGTACCCCCAGAGTCCCCGATACACAACATTGCCCCGCGGTTTTTCATCAACTATGTCGGTCGATGCTTTGTGTCAGATCCATCGTCATAGAAACCAGGCTCTGCCTCCTTTTCCTCATCAAGGCTCCGCCCTCTTTGGCGCATTTCCAACTTTGCCTTGTCATCGTGATCTGACGTTGACACCGTCGGACTGTGATAGCCAATGGCAGGCGTCGAAGGGAAGCTTCCTGCGGGGGAGACCACGCCCCCCGCCCCGGCGGAGGACGGCTTTTGGTCACTGAGCCGCTTGAATATCGACATCGCCTGAGAGCAAATTCGCTAATTTATTACATTATAATGAAAAAATTTGAATTTTACACATTTTTTTTCCAAATATAAAATTCTATTCAGTTCAATTTAGGCCGTAGTAAGTGAAGAATAGATAAATTCCTTGCATGAAAATGAGTATTTTTAAAAGCTGCAAATTGCCATATTCAAAAAATTTCTTCATTCATTTACATTCTTCATTCACAAGGTGAAAAATCATTCATAAGGTGGAGAAGAGACCAACATTATAAAAGGGTACCACAACACGATTTATGATATTTACAAACTGCTCTCAGTGAAATTCAAACAGAATTTCGATTATTTTCAATTATAAAGTTAGAAATTTCTAATTTCAAACCTAAAAACTCTCGTCAACTATAAGTTCACCACACATTTTAAAACGAAACCAGCTAGTCATGGAAACATCTAGACAATCAAGAAAAGCTGCAAGCTGTCTGTAGAGGCATGCATGTATGACAGAGCACCATGTTTATTTTTACTTTATATTTCATCTCGGTCCTCTCGGTGAAAGAAATCAAGTTTGTCGCACCTGTGAGACCATGCTGGAGACGTTGCCGGTGTCAGAGGGTAGTAGAAGCGTATTCCCCTCCTTGGCAAGATGGCTGAACGCCGAGATGTACTGCTCGGCCACCGACACCGACGCAGCGTTGAAGCCGTTCTGTCGGCACACAAAACAGGTTCTAAGTATGAAAAAATAATTAGCAAAAAGCTCTTTTTTCATAAAGATATAAAAACTTGCACAAATGTATTAAAGGGATATATAAAATGTCAATAGAAATAATTAAATCATTGCTCATTGAGAGAAAAACAATTTGACAAAAATGAAAAAATGGAGATCACAAAACTAAAATCTCTGATTTTCTACAGAAATACTGATCAATATAATATTTCAAGAGTAAAGACTAATCTGAGAGCGAAGAACACGTTCCAGTGCAATTATACACAACTTCAAGACAAAAACCTGTTTGGCAAGCGCGTCTGCTACAAGCCGGATCCCCTCAGACTTGGCCTTGGCAGTCGCCAGGATCGCCTCTGCCTCCCCTGACACATTACATCACTAGCGACATTACTATTTTTATCATTTCGCTATCTATCGCTATCGATTACTTTTTCCACAAAAAAGTCTAATCATCAGCCAGTAGCAGATCTATCAAGATAAGGTCATAACGGTTTCTATTTTTTTTTTTCAAAAATGGAAGGAGAAACCTATTAAACAAAAACACAATTTGAAATGCTATTGCAAAGTTTAGAAATAATATTGTCCAGTGCATATCCAAATTTATACGTTTTAAATTTATCAACAATATATTGAACAGGCGGATATTAATTGAATCGTCCTCAATAAATTAGCAAGATATGACACGCAAACTAATTTCTCTTCCATTAACTTTTCAGAAAAACTTTATTATCATTCACTTGAATCCTCAATCGTTGTCTTTTCACAGTAAAATCTATATGAATGTGGGTCGAGCGCACATACCAACAGCTTGGTTGATCTTCTCGGCCTTGTAGGCCTCTGAAGTGAGAATGCGAGCCTGCTTCTGACCCTGAGCCACGTTTATGTCCGCCTCTCTGATACCTACACACAGGGACAGAATGTGTCAGTTGATAGTGTGTTAGCTGGTAGCGTGAATATACTTTGTACATTTACACTGAGCAACAAATACATGATAAAACATGAAATATTCGCTTGAAAGCATGTCAATATCAAGCATTTCGCAAATCGACAAAAATCACAAAGATGACATGCGACAAAACAAAGCTGCAGAAGGTATGTATAAATAGACTGATCTCAAAAATGAGTGAAAATTAAGCGCAGTGAAATTTCTGAGAGGTAAACCAACAAAATAACACGCAGCAAAAAATATCATGTTTGACAGTAGGCAAGTATTCAAAGTGTCCTCTTATGCCCCCGGGCATGCCATAAAGACGCGTGCACAACAGCATGCAATTGTTTTTTGTTTTGTTTTTTGTAGTTTTGCCCTCGTGTGTAGCACACAAGGGCTATATACAGTCCGGTTCTGTGCAATGGAGCCGGCACAGAACCACTCCCCTTTTCTTTATTGGCCTTTTACGACAAGCCCGAGGAGCTCTGGGCTGCAGGCCAATTCTTTGTTCCCCGGCCTGCAGGGGTAACAACAGCATGTGAAAAATGTGCAAGAAGTTCTTTGGTCCACTGTGTAGGATGGGTTTCCGATACTGAGCTAGACTTGAGACTACACATTTTATAAGATTACAATGAACTACTATTTTACACTAGATTTGTCCAGTAAATTCTTAACCCAAAGCAGATAAAGATTAACAAAGTCTGTAGTTAAAATAATCACCTTCAGATTCCAAGATGGCCGCTCTCTTTTTTCGCTCAGCTTCAACTTGCATCTGCATTGCCTCTTGGATCCGATTGGGCAGGCGCATGTCACCTGACACAAGCAGGACGAGGCGTGATTGGACAACAACTCGGGCCGACTTAAATACTCCAAATAACATGCTACACCTTATAACTTCAAGCTTAAAATTCAAAACTTAAATACAGATACATTTAAAAGTAATAAATAACATAAAATTTGATCCTAAAGTCTTTTAATTACTACATAATAACCATAAACCATCACATCATCGGTACAAAATAAAGTAAGATAAATTAATAATATGCATAAAACACAAAAATGCTCGCTTACGGATTTCATATCTCTTGCAGTCCACACCCCATGATTCAGCTGCCTTGTTGATTGACTCTGCAGCAAAAATGTAACCTTGAACAATGCAATCATGTCATTCGTTCTGTCTGCGAGTCAGTAGCATTTTATATTGGAGCATTGGAGAAAAAATAGTCAACAAAGATTGCAGCAAAAAAGTAGCCAGCAGCGCTTGCTTGTAATGCGAAACAAAAAAGATTAAACCTTAATTTTTCCGCACTAATGTCCGAATCCAGACGCACCTTGACATAAGGTGAAAACGTTGATTGAAGAGGAAGGGAATTTAATTGCAACCCATAAACTGTCATTCAACAAAGATACAGGGCCTGATGCACATCTACGCCTAAGTCGAGTGACACACTGTACATAAATGATTTGTCCAACATCACTACATAACAGCCGCAGGGTCTTAAACACACGACCGCGCATGACGGACTGGCGCCTGGGCTGACTGACCAAGTCACACTACAAAGTGAAGTACGTACCAACGATAGCAGCGTTGAGCAGTTCCCTCTCCCTGAAGACGGTGTCGAGCGCGATCTTGCCGAGCTCCGATCTCATCGTCGTCTGTGCCAGCTGGGTGATGGCGTACTCGGCGTCCTCCACACCGTAGCTCGCCTGCACCAGCACAGCACTTCTAGCGCTGCTGACTTTAGAGCTCACGATACTTTAGTGATTGATGCCTACAAATGATCGAGACTAAATTAAACTTTCAGCATTACTTATATGCTCGCAGAACTGATACATCAAAGCGCACCTGCACCAGCAAGGCACTTCCAGCGTACCGGTAGCAGACTTTATATCCTTACAAAACTTTGAGTTCTGCGGACTTAACCATGCTTATATGTGCACAAAACTATGAGCACTGCAGACTTTCATAATATTTATATGTTCACGGAACTTTGAGTGCTGTGGACTTCATATCTTCACGGAACTTAAGACAATCTCAACTTACTGTTGTCTAAACCTGAGTACGTAGACCTGATGATCACAAAAAGATAATCATACAATTCAGCAACTAGAATCGAAGATTCAAGACAAACTGTATAGACAAGAGAGGACAAACCCGGTATGGATCGACAACTCGAAGATACAGAACACCGTCGATCTGAAGCGTCACGTTATCTGCAACCACACACTGGCATGTTGTGTAAGATATATCAGCATATCACATCATGTGTTGTCCAGAAATTTACTCATAATACAGCTGATCAATAAAAATCATTAAAAACCGTGGGCTACCATGAGCATTGACTGCGTACTTTTAGCTGACAGAAATGAATTCAAAATAAATGCCAATTTAATCGTTTCAAATGTTTTCTTTCCGGTCAAGCAAAATTACTCAACGTTTAACTTTAAAAAAAACAATCTCGAGTCCTGCTGCGTTCGTCACATGCAACACGCCATATTTAACTTCCTAAAGAGAGTTTCAGATACAATCTAGCGGCTAAATCTGATCGCATATGCTCGTGTCATTTCAAGCTACATATTACCATCCATACATATTACACATAATATATATACATATTACATATTCATATATTACATCCATATATATAGGGAGAACTAGAAGGATTGAGAAAGACTGTGGCAAATGCTACGATGTCAGCATTAACAGCAGTGAAAAAAAAGAAGAGGAAGAAGTTGAACCCACCGGCAGTGATGGCGCTTTGCTGGGGAATATCGATGGCGATCTCCTTGAGACTCTGGACGTAGCGGATCGAGTCGATGATGGGTATGAGGACATTGAGACCCTGGGCAAACAAACAGCGCCATGAGCAGAATCATAAGTACATACAAGCATAAATATATCTATTCACACTAACATGTAACAATAAAAAAAATAAGTAATACTAGTTAGCGGAAGGAAAGAAAAATCTAACAAATGTTGTGTAAGATATATTAATTACCATATCAATGTTCATCGTACATCAGATATATCATCGCACATGTTCATGCAACAGAAACAAATTACGTTCTAAGTTTAAAGTATGAGAGAAGTATGCATTCAGAGCATTGCACAGCAAATTTAACATTGAGCGTAAGACATACAAACATAGGACTATATGATAAGACATTGCAATTTGAACAATATACAGAAAGAAAAATTGTTTATATTGCAAGAAGAAAATTTTGCTAAATTTGACCATGCATTGCACGCAAACATGCCTTTTCAATATTTAAGTTTTACAGTAATATGTTATTCAATCATACACTATAATTGAGTAATTGACGACATGATAGTATTAAGTGATCATTGTCATATATATTTGTCTGCCACACTAACGGTTGGTAGCGGCAATAGGGCTACATGCACATCTGCAGCTGCTGTTTACAATGCTCAAGCTGCACGCAGCCAGCAGCAGTCAAGGCTGCGATGGGACCATGCGTGCATTCACGACTATTATTCATTGCGCTATGCTCACTTACAGCCCGTTCTTTGTGACATTGACCAGTTTTACAATCAATACATAACAGAAGACACCACACACGCGTGTAGCTCCGATTTAGCTGAATTTAAGTCAAATGCTATCAGAAAGATTGAACATATTTATTCTAAATTAACATCAATCTTATATAACTCTGCAGAGGCTGTTATTCCGAAAATGGGGCCCTAATTTATAAATGTATATCCTAATATCATTGATTGATTCTGTTTCTTTGTCTAAAATTCTCAAGAGCAAGCCTGGTAGTTGGTTGTGACATTAGACGTCTTTCTTATTATACGAAGACCAGTTTTATGTCCATTGAAATATTTAATTCTGTGTTGAATGCGGTACTTCGTTCGGTTGGTGCCGTTGTATCATTTGAATTGTTCCCTGTACTACACTGCTTGTGTGAAATAAAGATCTATATATAATTGCAAGACATGTCGATCATGCTGACCGGTTCGAGAAGCTTGTGAAACTTGCCGAACCTCTCGACAAGCCACGCCTCCTGCTGGGGAACAAACAGGATGACGGTGTTCATTGGCAGGCCGGACCGGAGGCGGATCTGCTGCTGCGCGGCCTGACCAATCCGCTGCAAGAACGACACATGTGGGCGGAGTCAATTATGCAAATCTACCGAGGGCATCAAGAGCTGCGATAGAAATTTTTACAGCTCGATGGATGAGCTTGTCAAAAAACAAATATTGATCAGAAAATTGTTTGATTATTGATTAGAAAATTGAGATTATGACTAATTCTAAAATTCAGATCATTCGGAAGAGTAATTATATTGACTCTCGCATTTTATAGTTTTACTTTATTTTAATAATATGTCAGACAAATATGACTGGGATCAAAAAATTATTGGGACTGTCAAAAAGTATGCACTCTTTTCAAATTATGACCATATCTTAGTGCAACCGGCAAATTCATGATGCAATATTCACAGGATGGCCATACTTTTATTTTACAGTCCAGAAAGTCATAAAAATCAATTCTACAATTCCACAACACAGACCACACGTGATATGACAAAAATTGTAGCGTATTACCGGTGCAGCCTACAATAAATACATACTTCCCTGTTAGACAATACTGTAAATCATTTATTATCGCTCACCAATGTCAAATCCGGCACATCAAACATAACATTCGAATCAAACTACCATTTAAAATCAAATACCACTCACGCTCACCTTGAATTGAAAAGCATTTCTTGACAAACGCAGCATTTTGGGAGCACCTCGGCAAAAAAAAAGAAATTTGAGGCAGCACAATAGGCCTGTTTGTTAACAAATTACTATCAACCACAGATGTGCTATTAGACCCTGCAGACAATAGCTGCTTTTACACATTTAGGCGTGGCATATATATACTGGTTTTTGAAGGCCTAGTCCTATGTTCATAAGTTTAACGTGCAATTTCATAGCATAACTGGTAGGTTCACACTTCAGTGTGAGGTTATTTTAGCGTTACTTTAGACTTACATCATATTAAGAATCAAAGTCATCAGTATTGCATCATAGGATGATGCTTTTTGAGTGGCTCATATAGTTCGTTCGGCTACTGGTCGATTATACATGAGAGCGTTTTTGCAGACATTGGCTGTCAAACAGTTTGTGGCTAGCCGAATTCAACATGTCCGTTGCCAAGGTGACAGTTTACACGCTTATTTCTGAATAGTTTTAATTTGTAACTTTTCTTCCGAACTTTTAGGCGCCGGACGATGCCTATCGCTGTGAAGGATTACACGTGGGATCAGTCGGAGGATGGCGTCTTCATCAGCGTGCCGCTGAGGGGTGTCGTGGCGAACAAGGTCGACATCATTTCCACAGAGACTTATATAAAAGTATGCGCCGTGTTCCGCTATTATCGCTCAACAGTGCAGAATCTATACCGTCTATTTAGGACGTCGGCCAAGTTACATTCACATTCATATTCACATTCGGAATAACACTCGGACGGAATAGCAATTTGTCATTCCAGCTAATATTGATAGACACAATCTCATTCACATTCGGCATGACATTCCATTCCGTCAGTCCAGCCAATACCAAATATGAATGTCAAAACAAACAACAATAAAAAACTACTAAAGTGAGTACAAACAATTCACATAAATATAGCATTTAAATAAATTTTAATTGCAACTTTATAACTTTTTTCTAAATATTTAAAAATAGCTAGCTAGCCAGCTAGATAGCTAGCTAGCAGCAAGCTATCTAGATGGCTGGCTAGAGCTAGCTACATAGCTAGCTAGATAGCTATCTAGCTAGCTATGTATCTAGCTAGCTAGCTAGCTAGCTACCTAGGATTGATAGC
>JAQIWG010007735.1:0-12048 GCA_034695025.1 Chamaedrilus cognettii | reverse complement strand
ACCCGCAGCGACCCGCAGCGACCCGCAGCGACCCGCAGCGACCCGCAGCGACCCGCAGCGACCCGCAGCGACCCGCATCGACCCGCAGCGACCCGCAGCGACCTGCAGAATGTGCTAGTAGGATTACCTGTATTAGATATTTTCCAACAGTATTGTACTTGTATTATAATTATAGTAGTAAACTTAAGCACACAGCTTCATATAACTCAGGTTATTCATACAAACAAAGTTTGAAGAGTTTGAACTATTTCTGATATTCAAGCGATACTTTCATTTTCCAGAAATTTTCACTTCAGAAACTTAGGGAATTTTCATGCTGATTATCAGGGCGTCGGACATCGCAAGGATATCAAGAACAAGGCTACGTCAAGAATTCACCTACTTGATGACAGACTGAACACATCATTTGAAAGTGATGCAATTTTATTACCAGTCGTACCTATTACCCATTCAAAATTACTGATCGTAATTTTGCACAAGATTGCACTATTAATTTTTGTCTAATTTATTTTCAACGTTATATTGTTTTAATCTGGGGCGAAGAGTTGTAACTTGTAGGCCTAAGTCATGAATAGAGACACTTGAAGTGACAATTTTGTCAATATTCTCTTTGTTATTCACATTAATTTGTCATTTTCTTCTGGTCGTTTTCCAAACGAGTTAAAAATAGCTAAAGTTTGCCCTGTTTTCAAGAGTGGTTCAAAAGATCTATTCTCTAATAATCGTCCAATTTTAGTATCACCGAGTTTTTCAATTTAAAAAAAAAATTGCTTATAATAGACTTGAAGCATATATTAATTCCAAAAATATTATTATAAACAACCAATATGGCTTTCGACCATTACATTCTACTTATATGGCAATCTTAGACATGTATGATAAAATAAGCGAGTCCATCGACAAGCATGAGGTATCTATAGGTACATTCATCGATCTGTCGAAGGCGTTCGATACTCTCACTCACAAAAACTGATCAATAAACTCGAACATTATGGTATCTGATGAATACCTTTGCAGTGGTTTAAAGATTATCTGTCTAATAGAAAGAAATTGTATATGTTAATAACGTTGCATCAAATCTGCAACAATAGCATGTGGTGTTCCGCAGGGCTCAATTTTGTCCCATTATTTTATATGTAAACGACATTGTTCATTGTCCTGATCTACTGCATTTCATTTTGTTTGCTGACAATACGAATTTGTCTTATTCAAGTAGTGATTATATATGAAGCTTTTATTCAACATAAAGTCAGACATATAAGCAGTAATAGAAAGAAAGTAGCAAGAAAGTGACAGCAACCAATAGCAACTTGTGCAGCAAATGAGTATAAATGTGTAATGATAACATTATGATTTACGAGCAGGTAGAATTTAAATAGAAAGTCTTTTGGAGAAAGCAGATCAAACTCTGTTGAGCGATGCGAGTGGATTCATAAGATATGTTATATCTATCACACAGGGATAATAAACCATCCCTTCTCAATATTTTAAATAAGACATTAGCTGGAGAGTTACAGTTAATGTTTAAATTAAACGAAGCATCAGGTCAATCTGATATTGCAGTGGCAAGAAGCCAGTAAAGAATTGGCATTCTTCAATAATATGTTAATCAAAAGTTGAGAATATTTTAGAAAATATTGTATTGTAGACATAGGCAAGGTTGGATAGTTGAGCTTTGTGAAGCTTTATTGTTTCAAGGCCGTATAACAATATTGGATAACATTTTTCAGAGATTAATGATGGGGTAATCGTTGGGGATGATGTACAGATCATTTCTAGAAGGCTATTCAGCGATCCAAAGGAACTTAGCCTTAGATCGGTAAAAGTCAAATTGTAGCTTTTTTCCCGCTACAAGGACAATGCCAAGGCATTGAATGGTGTTCATCCAGGGTACAGCCGTGTCGCCAATTTTCAGTTTGATTACTACCTCTTTCACATTCTTTCCAATTGTGATGCTTCACATTCTTTCCAATTGTGATGCAGCAGGATTTCTTAACATTTATACTTAGGTCTAGAAGCTGAAGTTCGTACAATCAAGCATCTTTTGAAAGTCAGCTAGCGATATTGACAGTGATTAAAGATCGTCGGCATATATGAGAGCATTGTAGTACATATATTTGACGTGACATTATGAAAATCTTATGAAAAGTGTAAATTCTGAACTCATAAAACTTTCAAATTGATTTAGAGCCAACAGACTCTCGCTCAATATTCCAAAAACTAACTATATTTTGTTCGGTAAACGAAGAGAATATCACTCTGATACTAAATTTAGCATTATCATTGACGGCAAATCTATTGAACGAGTCGCTTTTTTCTAATTTCTTGGTGTGTTTATTGATGAAGACTTGAATTGGAAAAATCACATAGCGCATGTTGCTAATAAAATATCAAAAGTTTAGGAATTATTAATAGGTTAAAATTAATTCTACCTCGCAAAATTTTAATAACACTATATCAAACAATAAATCAGCCGTATCTCATTTATTGCAGCATCATTTGCTAGTCTGTTTGCTCTCAATAAACTTATTTGCCTTGAAAAACGTGCATTGCAGTTGATTACATGTTTGTATTATCGTTGGCTTAGTAGTCCACTGTTTGTTAAGCTGAAGCTGCAGGATATCTATAAATGGCAAGTATAAATTTTTGTGTATCAATTTTAAAATGATCTCTTGCAATCTTGCTGTAAGCACCTACTTCATTTAAGTGTTAGTGAACTTCATTCAAGTGCTAGTCGCTATAGTCTAAGGCATGAACAAGACTTTCTGAATCTTGCGCATTGCATCGTACACTGCTTCGTAAGAAATCTATTGCAGTTGCCGATCCAGATTTGTGGAATTTAACACCAGTCTGTATCAGACAATCGGTTTCTATATCCATATTTTAAAAGCGGCTTGTTAATTTTCTTTAAAACTCTTATATTAATATTGAATGAACTTCATTTGTTATATCTCTATGTGGCTTGTGGCGTCTTGGTGTTTCTCTCCATAGGTCCTGGATGATTTGATTTATTTTTGTGTCAGAGTTTAATTCGTATACTGTTTGCCAGCATTGTTTTTATTTTGTGTAGGCTATCATATTCATATTCTCAATGCTTACCGATTCTTTTAATTTATTTTTATTTTTGCAGGCTATTCTTGAACAGTTCTTTTTCGCTACGTTAGTTCCTTTTTTTTTATTTTCTCATGACTTAAGAAATATTTTATTACTAGGATGTCATAGAGTTTACTCTTACAGGGACGCTGAGTCCCTTCTTTGGCGTTCTGGTGTCATTTCACAATTTGTTTGTTTGTCGTTGGACATATATTGCTGTACATTGAAGTGATGCAAAGAAAAAATAATAATAATAATAAAAATTCTTTTAATATATTTACATTTATTTTTAGTGTTGTGAAACTTGTATGTACTTGTGTATTACGAAACAGGATTAATGTGTACAGAGCTGCTAATTATGCCCAGTTCCAACTAGATCTCTAGGATGGTTTTTTTCATAATTAATTTTTTTCTGATGTCAGAATATGTTTGTTTCCTATCTTAACAATTCTAGAATTTTGATATAATCGTTACAATATAAAATCAAATCAATAGGTAAGATTTGATCTGATAAAAAAAATCTGTTGTATCGCCCCCCAAAATTGTGCACTGCTAGTTGGTTCATAAAGTAAAAACTTGATGTACGACTAATACAGCTTTTGTCTGAAAAGTATTCTTTTTTTATAATGTGAACAAATTAGTTTTGATGGTTAATTTTTCTAAAAAATGACAGTTTTTTAGTTAAAAAAAGGTACACTACAACACTTATGACACTTACATACGTGAATGCTGTTTTTTCACAAAATCTATGCACGTTTTAAAAAAAACTGTGGAAGTTTTTTGATTACATACAATACCTGTAAATTTGATTGTTTTTCAGAAATCGAAACTGTCTTTTCACGTTGGAGGCTGCCTATCCCTTTACAGGGTGTGTTATGTAGGACAAACATGATTATTATAAACACTGGCTACCATAGCGCTGAAGTTCATCGGTCAAGAGATTGTAATGCGCGCCTACTATGAGGCTACTCAAGTGTAGGATATTTTAATATCAACTCTAGCTGGTGTTAACACCGACTGTTTTATATACAGTCCGGTTCTGTGCTAGAGAGCCGGCACGGAACCCCTTTAGTCGCCTTTTAGCCTTTTACGACAAGTTCGGGGAGCTCTGGGCTGCAGGCAATTCTTAGTTCCCCGGCCTGTAAGGTTGACACCAGCTGTATATTATATATAGAAGTACTACTAGGCTATATTGCTGCGCATAACTATAAAAGATTCTGATTAACCAGTAATCAAAACGAGTAAATCACAGATATTCCCCCAAGGATTAATTTTTGCGTCTAATTCATGCCACACATATACGATGCCCATCCAAAATAAATGTAGGTTTAATGAAGAAGTTAGCGTTAGCTACTTACATCCATTTTTATCATATAGGCCTACATAAGATCCACAAACCAAGCTGACCTGTGTCCACGAGTCCTTGATCGGAAAGTTCTTTGATCGGAAGCATTTCTTTCTGTGGAATCAAACCACAAATTTTAATTTTCAAGTAATAGTAATATATTATTATAGGCCCCGGACACGACATTAAACTGCGCCCGGCAGCTCTGCCCCTGCTGCCACCATTGGGCAGGTACAAGCGTTGTGACCGAGTGATCTAGGTCGCTGGTCGTGGATTGCGAGTGCGGCAGTTGCCGATTCAAATCCCGGCCACGGCATAGATTTCGAGTCACTTCCTGCACCCTTTGGCAAGGGTGGTTTAAATTCGTCAGGGCTAACACAACAACAACGACATTAATATTATTAACAGAAATGCTAAGAACGAGACAAAATCGCTAGCGACGAGACTAGCCGTTTAGTCAGTGAAACATATTGGAATAGCATCATCTGTGAAATGATTCAAAATCACTCTTCACTTCCAAATCACTTCCAATCACTTTCAGCCTATAGTCCATGAACCAAATAAAACATGTCAGTTTACTGTATTGTCCTGAAACTTATATCCATGAATTTTATGTCCATTTGTATAAAAGGCCTACAAACCGTATTACAAAGTTAAGCCTTCGTGTATTTTAAAGGTCATTTAAATTTCATAATGCAAAGGCAAAATGCTATGCAGATACTAGGATACAGGCATTCAGAGTACATTATATTCAAGTAAGGCCTATTATAAAAATCGTTACAAGATCTTGTTTCTAACCTTTGGCCTATGCCGCACTGGACCACGCAAAATCACTGTTGGGGTGGCGTTGAACATTAACCTTCCAGCTTAATCAAGGGTTTAAAATCAACGGCAATAATTGCTTATTTCTTGTATAATATTATTTAGTAATATTTTCTGTTAAGTTAATGCCGATTGCTGCCATTTACCTGCTGCTTTCTAAAATAGCAAACTTGACTTAGATAAAGGCTTCAATGTCAGCGTATATTTGATACAATATGTGTAGCAGTTACAAACTCAAAATGTACAATTATAAATCTGAATTATAACTTTACGGATACTGTACAATCAATGTACAGCTAAAAATCCGGAATGGGCAGATATAAATCGCAAAACGTGGGGTTACACATGTGAAAATGGATAGTTAAAAAATGTAGTTTAAAAATCAAAAGCACTGTTAATAATGGCTTCAAAAATTCTCCGCACCCCCGCCCCCCGGTCGTGAGTTCTACACGGATGAGACGATAGCCTTCGGTGTGACATGAGCACTCATTGAGCGGTCTTGACAGCGAAACACTCAATTAGGGTGAAAACTGTGTGGTTATAAAATACCTAAGCCTGCTGAGATGGCCATAATTTAAACCGTTTAATAATCAAATTCCTATCGATTTAATAATGACCAATGCTTCGCACCAGCGTGTAATTTCTTACCGGCAACGGCATTTCGTGAGTAATCCTCAGCAGGCATATCAAAATCCACAGGTCTACATGCACGACCATTATTGGATCTACTGGCCGAAGCCAATCTCTACCTGACTGTGCCTTGAATAGTGCTGTAGGCACATCTGAAACACAGAACATCAGAGGTCTCCTTTTGTTGCAACTTTCAATGCCCAATTTACAATCTTTTACAACGATGTCTCATGATAGAAATTGACAAAGATGTCCGAAAATTGACAAATATTTTGACCTATCCCTTCCCTAGCAGACATCAAAATTCGCCATCAATCGGATCATTGGTTTTGCAAAGGGGCAGTTTTCGGTACGACTACGTGTGGGGGGAGACTTACTGCTAGGGGAGACTTGATTTCGTTACAAATTTCAACCGCCATATCCTGCCCATTCTCAAATAAAAAAATAAAAGTTGTGAGCTACAATGTAACCAGCGAGCCACGATTCGTCTTGCTCCCAAATTGCATGCAAATCAGTTGGCTTGTCTTATTGCTATGATCCTTTGATTTCCAATTCCACATTACGGGGCGAGTTTTTTGAAGGGTAAATATCGTGTATTACCGGCGTCGTTCTTGTACAAAGCCGATGTCGGCGGGTAGAAACAAACCCCATAGACCCCTACATGACATTGTATGTCAATAAATTGTCTACAAGCTACAACAGGATAACAAACTTATCATAATCTTATTCTTACCACGTTTTTCTAACAGTTGCTGTCGTGCATGGTTGTTTCGTTGAATGGCTATGCATGACACAGTCACATACAGTGTGCTCGTCCAGCAGTTATAGCTTACTATATGGCGTTCAAAACCACACGTTATGTAGCCTACTTAGTACAGTATGTCGCTCACTTTAGGCCTTCAACAAGATTGTTCAGTGCAAGTCATAAATTTACTAACTTGGCTAAACATAGGCCCTACGCCTAGACATAAGCCTACGGCCTAGTTAAACGCATTCAACAAACGCATTTAATAGCATTCAACATGGAGTTTTCTGGTTAATCTTAGAGCAAAATCCTCAGTAAAGCACATTCGGGTTTTGAAATTAAAATTAGAAAAGCGAGATTGTTCAATTACATGTAAGTTAACTAGCCTACCTTAAAGACATAGCCAATTACATGTAGCTATCAGTCACAGCCCTGTGTGCGCATATGATATACTCGTATGATTATTATAGTCCATGAAATAGCGTAGGCCTACATGTAGCTTATAACAAAAGTTACTTACTTCAAGTTAGTTAGTTAGTTACTTCAAAGTAACTTATAACAAAATCATAGACCCGCCTCTTGTGACATGGTCCTTAGGCATTGCCTTTTGGGAGAATTGAATCTGCGCCAATGCATCTTGGCTCTTGATAATTTGCATACCGGCTGGAGGAATTCGTTGTTTTTTGAAACTTCAATAAGTTGAGATTTTTGTTAGGGTTCGGGCTGCGTTAGGGTTAGCAAGTTAAGGTTATGACTGTGGCTAGATTAGAGTTAGCATTTGTTTTGGCGTGCTGATAAAATTTAAATTTAAATTTTTGTTGCACCCTGTCCACACTTCGGTAAAACTGTGGACAGGGTGCAACATTTCAGTAAGAATGGCTTGAAATATTTCTGTCAGCAACCAAAGCGGGGGGGGGGGCTGACAAAAATGTTTCAAGCCATTCTTAACAGTCATTGTCCTTTTTTGGACCCCTGTGTCACAAATTCATCGGCAAGCAATGATGGCAAATGCTTCATTTTCTCACTGCAGGGGGCACCATTGTCGCACTTCCTTCCCCGCGGCCACGCAGTAACCCTCGCTGTATCCTACAGTTATATTCCCTACGGCTATATAGCTGTAGCTTGTAGCCTGTCGGCTACATAGCTGTAGGCTACATAGCTGTAGGCTATATAGCTGTAGGCTATATAGCTGTAGGCTATATAGCTGTAGGCTATATAGCTGTAGGCTACATAGCTGTAGGCTACATAGCTGTAGGCTATATAGCTGCAGGCTACATAGCTGTAGGCTACATAGCTGTAGGCTATATAGCTGTAGGCTATATAGCTGTAGGCTACATAGCTGTAGGCTATATAGCTGTAGGCTATATAGCTGTAGGCTACATAGCTGTAGGCTATATAGCTGTAGGTTATATAGCTGCAGGCTATATCGCGAGGGTTTCTACATGGCGCCCGGGTTACATAATAAATATATATACTTTAGTTTCAGATTATTATATTTTGAGACAAGGTGTAGTATGTTATACTACACCGTGCCTCTAACTACATTAAACAACCCGAATAATTTTCTTGAATAATACAAAACACAATAAGTGTTGACAATAAAAATTTAACAAGCATTAATTTAAACTATTACTTCATAGTTTTTACTTCTATCAATTGTTGTCAAATTTCATCGAACGATCAAAAATATACGAATAGTTAAAGTTTACCTACAAACAAACACTTCCGCCACGCTGGCAAACTTCTTTATAGCTGGTTGAATCAAGCAAAAAATCTATTGTAATAATCTCTTTGATGTGCCAATTCAGTACATGTAGTTGTCCAGGGATGTCCACTTCATATTTCAACAACATTTGGTTCCAGCATGCACGTGAAACGATAGAAGAGCATGGCATAATAAAGGCATGACATCAAAGATCGAACCCTTGAAACATGGAATAACAAGAAAGTGGAAGAAAAATTAACATTATGTTGGCCTAGTTATCACAAAGATACAGCAGCAGCGCGAACAATCATTGGCTTGCACAGAAGGCTTAAATAGTAATTAAGCAGTTTTCCAGCTTGGTTGACGTGTTTTTGTTATAGATCAACTTCAGCTACTTTATCTTTTTTACTGCATGATAGAATTTAACAAAAATTGTTTGAAGTATACAGTAATAATAGTTCAAGTTACTGTGTTTACTATTTCATTGACAAAGCTTATTGCATTCCATTGACAGTTAAGAAATTTATTGGGTCGTTTAATTTTAAGACACGGTGTATATATATAAACCTGTACACTCAGTTTGTACAGGTTTATTATATAGCTACACGTTGCCATTTCGCATGCATGTAATTTTGGCGAATTTTGCGATTCGGTAAAACTAGTGAAAATTACATGCGTGAAAATAAATCTGCAGAAGCTAAATACAGTACTGAAAAACACGAAAATTTAGTGCAGCAAACTTTCAAAGAGGCAAAACCGCCAAAATAACATGCAGCATCAATTTCACGTTTTACAGTATAATTATGGCATTGCCTATTGGCAACACACTAGAGCGTCGATCCGGTGTTTTGGAACACGGTGTCAAGGTCAGAACACGCTGGTTGAGAAAAAGGCTTGGTTGAAACCTTTTCAAGTTTCTCATTGACTTTGGCCAAGTGCTCTGTACGGACAAGTACATTGTACAAGTCCACAACCAGCACAATAATTGTTACAGAAATCCATTGGCCACTGTTTATACATACTGTAGCGTACGCATACACTCTTCAGATAAAAAAGGCCTAAGTAAGCGATAGAAATTCAATCAGATGTCTCCGAAAACAAAATATTACAAATTAATTTCTAAATAATAATTTGATAGAGGGTCAGAACACAAATCACACGAGTTCATGACATGACAAAGCTGCTCTCAAATCAAGCGACAGATCAGTAAATGACGACATCAGCTGTAGGATATACTCTATTTGCAACCATAAAGCAATGTCACCTAGCAACCGGGTAGGCCCGCCCACCGGCATAATTAGCTTACTGATAGCATAAAGATACTGTAGTCATTTTGAAGACGTAGTAATAAAATCTTCACGGTGTGATAACAACTACATGTACATGTACCAACCAGAATAATTTTTTATGCCCCAATATGAATTTTCAATATCATCACAATAATTATTGTTACGTCGATATAACATTTATTCAAATAAAATTCAATAGTTATATTTAAACATGTATTCATAATAATATAACGTATCCTGATATTCAAAATGATCATGCACCGACACGTTAATCATGGAGTTAATCATGCATATTGCTGTGGCAACTGTCAGCTGGCCCATTAACTCTACCTAGGCCTTAAAGGTAGGCCCCTAAAGTTAGATTGGGTCATCAGAGATGGGATCAGGCCGTCGACTGGTAGACTTCTGCGAATCCACCATGACGACTCATTGTATCGTTTTGCGTCGTTCGCGATGACCGGTCGTCGCTGACGACGCGTCTTCAAGCAAGCGATGGTTATATAATGCATCTACATAGTGGTTCATGGGATGACGGCCCGATCCCACGTCTGATGCCCCAATCTAACTCAAGCATAATGTCGACAACCAGCAACCAATCAGAAATTGCGATACAAATGTAACGGTACTGCGCTATCATGGACGCTGTACACCGTTGGCGCAAAATTTAAAATATTTGTTAAATTTGTATAAATTGTATAAACATGTTAAACTCTTGGAAAAATTGCTGTTATTGTGGAAAAAAGATGCAAAGAATTAAAATCTAAAGTAGTGTTTTCAAATTTTCTCACCGTTACTTTGCAAATAAATTGTAAAATAAAATCTTAGATATTGCAGAGAAACTCTCACGATTTCTAAAATTTTGATTGCAGATTCGGATTCCCTGTCTCCAGTATAGTCCAATAAAAAACTTTTTTACACAGCAGCCATTTCGTTCAAGCAGCTCAATAATTTCTTGACTCTGATAGATTACGGAGTATTACTTCAAGATCAATTTGGGAGCAGAGGAGTTTCAGGTTTTGGCTTGAGCCTATAAGTTTTCCATCTGCATACGTCGGTGGCCTAAGTAGCCTACATACATGTATACTTATGAAAATGGCCCATAACTTCAGAAATCTATCTCTTTATAAGAGAAGACTGGCAAAACTACCGCTCGCAATGTATAGGCATCGCACACAAACTCCTACCATACAAGTGTCTGGAAACGTGATGGTGGAATAACAAGACCGGTATTTGAAGCAGCAATATAACAGTATGTCTGAAAGACCATGGTATCATAAGAAAACACAACATTACGTACAGGCATTATATATAATACAACATTGGCTACACGTGACTGTAAACACAAATCTTTTCAATATAAATTCATTTTTTTTAAATCATAGACAATATATCCTGGTGTATAAAATTGTTAATATAAATTGTTAAATATAAATATAAAAAAAAATACAATGAGAAGTTTGAAAGAACTCGGAACGAACCATCGACACAATCAACCCTTGACGCAGTTCAATACAATAAATCTACTTATTCAAGCACTCGTTACTTGAAAGAGCACGACAACAAAAGGTACATCTATATTTTAGTTAAATACTAAGCGCTTAGTAAAAACCGTAGTCGATGTACACTAATCACGGTTATTCTGGTGTTTAACTGGGGCCTGTTAATCAAACTTCTTAGGCAACTTTTAGTCTTAAGATGTTCTTAAGAAAATGTTATGAAAATTTTAGTCTTAGTTATTTTAAATTCTGTATCGCCACGGCGCCACTGCAATAAACCGAATGATGACGTCACGGTGGTCGGCGGTTGGATTCAATTTTTTTCAAATCTTTTTTAGGATTAAATTTAGGCTTAAAGTTATGGAAACTCTGAGAAACAGGCCCCTGGTGACAATGTCATTGATCATATTCGAGTGTTGAGTCCATTATGCCACTGCAAGCCTGAGCGTCGATCTGTGTAACCTGAACATTATACAATCATAAAACACATTAAAATAGTGAGCATCATTAGCAAAATACAACAAACATAAAACATTTAGCCATGCAAAAAAACGCATGAAACAAAAAAATGCAGGCATTTCTCAGAAAAAATGGACGTTGAAAATAGAAAGTAAGAATCAAACGTAACCTTGCATAAAATCACAATACAGTGCATGAAAAAATTATGATTTCATGCATGCACGGAATCTAGGCAAGCATAAATCTTCGTTAGAAAAATTTGTGCTTATATTAGAGTAGCTTATACAGCTACTGAGCCACACGTGCTAGGGCGCTTGATCTTTAGCAGTAGGGTACAAGGTATGGCATTGGGACAGATGTGGATCAGGTATATAGGTGCAGTTTAAGGTTATCAAGTTACCGTGGTCACGGTAACACTTATATAGGGATGGCGTCCTCGCCTATAGTAATCTTGTTCTTGTTGT
>JAQIWG010007734.1:0-12049 GCA_034695025.1 Chamaedrilus cognettii | reverse complement strand
AACTTAATATAAAACATTACAATAAACATTATAACATAATATTTGAGTCAACGTTACAACATTACAACATTACAACTACTCGATAAAGAAGCGGAAAACATGACAGACCCGTCGCTCCAGGCCCCCTTCCACTCGTGACTGTCGCCCCAGGGGTTGCGCACGCGCACCATCGGAACCTGACCTGACGCGCGCGACGTCTGCACTGAGATCTGAGAGACACAAACAATGTGACAGGAATAAATTAGATATGTATAAGTATATGCAATATTTGACCCCATCTATGTCTCATGGATATTACTAAACTAAACTGCTTGTAAGAAATAAGGATCTATATTAATAACGACTTTGAATAGTGCATTTTCTATTCACTATGATATTAACTCACGGCTGATAAATTGCACCCTTAGCCTATTTGAGAGTTAATCTCAAGCTTCTGATTGGACAAAACAGCTACTGACCAGACGAACGTCTGTGACACTGTAGGCGTGTCCAATGATGAGTCCGTTAGCCAGCATTGCCTCCATCTTTCCCTCCGGAGCCTGCACAAACACATAAAGTCCACCGAGGCCGTGGTTAAACCATGCTTAGCCGATAAACTGCGCGTTGTTGCTGGAACCAGCCTTATAGACAGTCTACAACCCTTGATCCACTCGCAAACAAACAAACTTCAAGTTTTTTCATGCATATGAACAATAAATACCATCACAATCGCCATTTTTCAGCTTAGTGCACAACCTGGGATGTGAGCAAATGATGCTCATTCTATTAATTGCTTCCATGTCATACTTCATGCATCACAAATCCTGCCCGAAATACAAGCAGTTCTACACCTCATGTCAGCAATGTGAAAACATCACAATTAAGTGAGTAATACAGCAGCACATACATAAAAACTAGCTCTATTTTCATCTTTAGAGAAAGCTAAGGTTAAAACTCTGTAAGGCCTATTCTTACAAGAAACAGGCGCAACCTGAATCTTCATGCGGGTGAAGAAATCACACGATCTTGACTCATCAATCGACACGTATCAATATTGAAACATATCAACAATGCTTATATGTACCACGTTTAAACGCTAGCGCGATAAAAATTATCGCAGGTTCTTTGATGACTACATTTGGTTGATAACATTCAAAATAGAAACATCTAAAGGATTGCCCGCAAAAAATTCTTCGTCTATCGACAAAATCAAACAACATCTCACGTCGATGGAGCAACCCATGAGCGCCTTCTTCTTCTGCGCCTTGAGCATCATCTGGAAGAGGTCGGGCGCGGCCTTGTGCTTGAGCTCGTATCGCTCGACAAATCCTCCGGTGAAGTCCGTCAGAGCCTCGCTCGTCAGCCCGCCGCTCAGCGCCTCGTACGACCCGTTCAGTCTGCGCACAACGGCAGCGTTACCAGATAGCGTGTACCCCAGCAGGCGAGGGAAAAAAGAATTGGCTTGTAGCCCAAAACTCCCCGGGCGAGTCGTAAAAGGTGACTAAAGAGAGGGGAGTGGTCTGTGCGTGGCCCTCCGCACAGAATCGGACTGTAATAGTCTCTGTTACTACACACAATACTTACACCACCCCACTCCAGATGGCGGAAGTCGATGAACAAAGCTACTAAAAACATTATATATGTGGTAAGCTTATGCTACAAATCTAATGAGTCAATTTGAGAAAATCCTAGTCTTGTAAAGAAAAATGTAGTGAATTTTTCACTTTAGACAATTGGCTAGCATACTAGAATGTAATATATAGGCCAACTATTATAAATCGTTGCATACTTTATTCAAATGGCAATTAATCAAACTAAATCAAGCATGCAGATAAAGATGAAAGATGAGATACAGATCAATAGGCTAAGAATAAGAACCAAATTTTGAATTACGAGATAAATGCTCTTGTCCCTCACAAAATAGACGACATGTGAATAACAATAGCAACTCAAAAAGACGCCGCAAAAAGCGACTAAACGTGTCGATTCATCAGAGCCCCGCATTTTTCCAGTGCTTTGTCAAATTTCTATCTGGTCACACTGTCAGAGTCTCACTTTGCGAAGGCCTTCTCGAGGAGCGCGCTCCAGAACTCGTTGCGCTGCTCCGAGTGCATGTAGATGAGCTTGTTGTTCTGCGTGGGGAGTCTGTCGTCCACGTACACCTCCACCCAGCGACCGTACTGCCAGAACTGGAAGACAAAGATTCCTGCAACACACCGCAACACGCTGTCATGTAATGCCTGATAAACTTGCGAATTAATATGTAGAGGAGATGTAAGAAATACAACCAGTGAATAATATTTCTAATACTTGCTTTTCTTATCCCAATGGACTCTTTTCAGGTGATTTTTAGAAGCCGAGTCAAGAGCCCCTTTGTGCAACATCTTAGCAGTGGGGGAGAGTCTGCGTGCACACATGAAGTTCAATGCAAATGTACAGAGACGTCAAGGATCAATCTCAGCCCTCCATCCCTCAGGGGTCGATAAATGAGCAGCTGAGGCCGTGCTAACTTCGGTAACTGACTGGGGTTGGTACCTGACGCTGTATAGCTGACTTGAGCAACACAAGATAACATCGTATCATCATCTAGCACTGACCCTCGTGACCTCGTAGAAATGACCCTCGTGTGTCGCTGGCCGTTAAACAACAATAAAATAGATTAACCAAAATGTATAAGCTAGATTGCCTGCAGGTAGTTCTAAGATAGCGAGCAGAGAGCAATACCTGCGTATTGATTCTGGAAGGACTGATTGGGAGGAATGACCTTGTTCATCAGATCCTGATTGGTCGACAAACTGGCCACTGCGGCCAGCAGCCAACAGTCACCTGCAACGAGAAAAGAACGTGACCAAAATGATATTGAAACAAATAATTATGTACCGGGTGGGTCAAAAGCACTGCATCAACTTCGGTCACCCATAACTTTGGCAGTTTAATAATAAAATCTTCTTGAATATACTAAATTAATGCTAATTACATTGTCTATAGGCTGACAAAATGTGTAGCTTTGCTAGTTTTGGCAAAAGAGTAGTCCAATACCACTACACCACTACGCCTCGCTGTGGTGTAACCTACATTATAAAAATAAGTGACCCAGTAAAAGGGAGAATGGGCAACCAATAGTATCAACTATTGTAAAGAAACAAAACCAAGACAAACCGAGGATCCCCTGGATGACATCCATACGCGTAGCTCCATCTACAAACAACTGCGGACTGGAGCAGATCTCCTGCAATGAAAACAGAAAATATAAACATATAAAGTAACCGGTTAAAATTACTTATCACAATTGATGATACTGCCATGATTCTGGGTCTTCATATTCAATGTAGCTTGAAGATTAACGTGCCCAAATTGCAATGTGTTTCATCAAACAAAACGACGTATTTCCTAAACCAAATGAAAATTGCAATACTATATAGTAATAGTAGTGAAGCAAAATGAGCCTATCAAAGCTGGCCACATAACACAGCAGGCCTATACTAAAAAAAACTGACAAGAAAACAAGCAAAATTCAGAATGTGAAAAAAAAGATTGTGATAATTTATCATACATCAGCACAGAGCGACATGCATAAACAACTGTATGAAATAACAGCAATTTTATCTAAAACTGCGCGAAGCTAAACAGCAGTGAAATACTATAATATCAGAGTAATTCAAATAAAACTCAGTTTATGACAAGCTGAATATTTGAGCCTTCCTGTTAAAAAGTTTCATAGTACTAGCGAAAATGCAATGTAGCCTATCCAAGTCGAATCCAAAAGCATTAGCAGGCTCAATAATAGTATGCTATTCTGCTATAGGATACATTGCTTAGGTTGAATATATAACACGATGGTTGAATGTCATTGAGTTTCAAATTAGTTAAAATTCAGTATCAGACAATCATTCGCAGGCATCCATCGTAACAAACGAAGTTCCTACTAAATACCGAATGAAATGCAATTCTCATAATGAGCACTAATGTTGATAAACTCTGGCGTAAAATCAACCGTGCCTGATCTGGCCAACAAAAGCATCAAAATAAATTAGCCGATATTCATGCTGCACTCCTCTATAATACAGTGCTCAGCAAAACAATAAAAGCGGAATAATAGAAATAGATGTCTTAATATATTTAATTATGTATTGTGTAACTTTTTTTTTTAATACACATAAATAGTGTAGTATGGGCCTACCAGGGCAACTTGAAATACGTCCAGAAACAATGTACAACAAAACAAAATGTTAGTGAGAGAGAGTCTCTCTCACTAACATTTAGATTCCGGGCTATTACTCTGACAACATTGAAGCTGCTAAAGATCACTCCAATTTTTTCTGGCCTGCAATGAAAAAAATCAGAAGAAAAAAAACAAGATTAAGCTCCCTTACACTAGGTCTCTTCCACTGGATGTTAGGCCAGGCAGAAGGCGGCTTCTGGAAGTAGATGGAGCTCGCGACGGGCCTGAAGTCCGGGTCCTCCCAGAGTGTCCCGTTCTTGAGGCAGGTCGCCTTGATGTCGGAGAACGTCTGGAAGCCGCCGTCCGGCTGGGAGGGGATCGAGTTAGGGATGTAGTTGCACGACTGAGCCAAACCCTTGCCTGCGGCAGTACATGCACGTGTAGATACTAAGAACAGTCAAATACCAACGACAGCACATAGCAAACACAGCAAATAGTATATCAAGAACAGTTAATAACAAGAGCGAGGCGCTGTGGACCTGTGGTGCAGTGGTTATGGCGTCGGACGAAGAGTCTGGAGACCAGGGTTCAAGTCTCAGCGCCGGCAACTATGAAACCACGACGTTACAGGCCCTTCAGCAAGGCCGTTAAACACGCAAGTGTCGCTAGCTGCTAACCCCGTGCCAGATAATTATTTATTTGGTTAAATAGCAAGGACATTAACGTATCACGGACTGTAAAATATTGCAAAATACGCAGGAGAGCTAATACAGCATTTAGTTTGCTTAATTTCATCAAAGCCACTCAGAATTTTTCACCAGGCTCTCCTTCTTTGAGCCAACTAGGCTATGAAATTTGATTTTAAAACTTGGTAAATAAATATTGAATTGAAAGTTTCTTTGCGGATGCACTTTTCCCTTCGATTCAGCTAGGATTTTGTTTTTTTGCAGTCAAAATTTTCAAAATTACTTAGATTTGCTAAGAACATTGCGCAAAACTCAACTGATCACACAAAGTCTCATCCAAAAGAGATGCTTCCGATCTTTCTTTCGTTTGCTTGTTGATTCGCTGTGCATAAATCTGTGTTCACCTTAGATGGGGATATTTTTAAAATCACTCATTTGAAAATAATCATCGGGAGTTCTAAAATTGCCCTTTAATGGCATAATAGCTTAGATAAGAAGAACCAGCGTGTTGTTCAGTAGCATTCAGGCTCACAGACTAACATTGTATTGATCAGGCAGCAGGCAGCCATTGATTGGCTTAAATCATAGTGCGCCCTGAGGCGACTTGCAATAATCAATGAGCTGCGAACAGTTTGTGGCAAACAAAGGGACTGCACAATGCTCTATTTGCGCACGCAATACATGAACTGCATGGCATGCTGGATAGTCAACGTACAACTTCAATGCTTCACGGGCCTACAGTTCCATCCAGGGATGCAATGGCTTCATAGCTGGCTGCTGCAGGATTTTAACCTTCGTGCTAGGCGTCCAATCTCAACTTCTAAATCGATACTCCACGGTGCCCTGGAGTATTTGTAATTTCTGCATCTGTATTCTTTTATTGTCCATGTCCATTTGAATTTTTCCGTTCAACTTTTCCCCTAAACTTGGTAACAATAATCATTTCAAAATAGGGACGCCAACACCATCTAATAGGGGATGCCAAAACCACAATTCAGCCCCCTTAAACCCTCAATTCAACCCTCTTTATCACTACCCCCATAGGTAGCTGAGATCAAAATAATCAAATTTGGCGAAAGCCATTTGGGACGCCAAGCAAGGAAGCCCAAGCAAGTCGAGGAACAAAGAATAGGCTTGCAGCCCAGAGCTCCCCGAGGGGCGAGTCGCAAAAGGCGACTAAAGAAGTAGGAGCAGTTCTGTGGCGGCCCTCTTGTACAGAACCGGATTGTAATAGTCTTCGTTACTGCACACCGTCTTTAAACCGCATCCCCACCACCACCACCACGGGATGCCAAGCTGCCTTAAAATTGGGGAAGCCTGGCCTAGTTTGGCTTCCATGTAGAATCATCACTTCGCACCAACCTGTGTCGCGGATGGTCATAGGTCGGTACTCGTCCTCGCTGCGGAAGATCTTGGGTATGTATCCCTTTTTGTACGTCCTGCTAGGCATGAGGGAGGACAGAGAGGCGAGGTTCCCCAGAGACCCGAGCGAGCCGAGGGACTTTAGGTCGAGCTTGAATCCTGCAATCGTGATGCTCGGTCCCTGCAATCAGCTGAATTTCTAAGCTACGCTTTCAAGTAAGCTTTTTAAAAATTTACCCTCACGGGATGGTCTGTGTTTCAATTTCTCATACGGTCAATGGTTCTGGATAATTACCATCAGGGTATAACAAAGTAATGAGAGTATTGCATTGCCTTATAACAATTGTAAACTTACCTGATACTACCGTATCATAGTGCCCGTTTATTTAAAACGTATCATAGTGCCCGTTTATTTAAGACGTACCATAGTGCCTGTTTGTTTAAAACTTATCATAGTGCCTGTTTGTTTTAAACGTATCATAGTGCCTGATAGTGCCTGTTTGTTCAAAACGTATCATAGTACCTGTTTCTTCAAAACGTGTCATAGTGCCTGTTTGTTTAAAACATATCATAGTGCCTGTTTGTTTTAAACGTATCATAGTGCCTGTTTGTTCAAAACGTATCATAGTGCCTGTTTGTTTAAAACGTATCATAGTGCCTGTTTGTTTAAAACGCATCATAGTGCCTGTTTGTTTAAAACGCATCATAGTGCCTGTTTGTTTAAAACGTACAGTTCAGAGTCTACACCCAGATTTCACACCTCATAATCAGACATTAATAGGCTCGACAATTGGACTGCTGTTGTGATAATACCCTATAGCAATCCTTGCTCACCAAATTTTATCTCACTTATACACTTTGTCTAACAGTAATTACTTTAGCAGTAAAGCAACGTTTTGATAGGCACATTTTAATAATGCTTTGGATATCAGAAAATTTGCTATAAATCGAAATTAAACTCGGCTTAAACATGCTTCCTCAAAATCCATCCAAAATCTGAGTTTACAGACACAACAACCAATGTTCACATAACATCACGTAGAATTACAAAGACAAAAGAGTCAAAGGTCGGCCAGAATCAAGAGCTAGGATGCCAATAACCTGCCAAATGGTAGAACGCCGGAGAAGAAAAACACACACACGTATTTTGTGGCCGCATTCGCATTCCCCGATAACGCAGGGGTATAGGAAGAAAAGGCAGAACCAAAAGAAGAACCTGGAACTGGAAGAGTCCTCCTGCCTCCGGCTTGTCCTTGAGCGATCCCTGTCCGCTGCCCTTGCCCTGCAGCTCATTGTAGATGCCCTTCGCCTGGTTCCCCAGCTCCTTGAGCTGGTTGAACGTCGTGCCGAGGTTGCCAAACTGTTCCGGTATAGCACACAGATTGATCTTTAATATCAATGATCATAATAGGCGACAGGAAGGGCATCCGGCCATAAAAACCCAGCTTCAATATATATGTCCAACCCGTGTTAACATAGACACGGCGTTACAGGCCTGCCTTCTGGACGTCAAAACGATGTTTATTATCAATACTGTTAATAATGTTAGTAGGGGAGGCGCTGTGGTGTAGTTGAGATTCCCCGCTCCACAATTTAATACTCCGCCCATCCTGACAAATATAAGCATCACAATCGCAATACGTCTAGAGTCGTGCTGGTGTCACCAATCTGCGAGAGCATTTTGAAATCGCATTATAGCGCTAACGTGACCAGCAGTAATATTTTGAGTTAATCATTGTTCGGTCATGTTCTGTACAGTTTCATAGAGTGTGCCGTTTAGTATGATAGCAAATGCCTGGAAGGGCGTCCTTGATATGGTGTCACGCTATTAAGCTTTTGAAATTACAATACCATACATGTAGAATCAGTTAAGATACTTGTCCTTAATAAAAAAAACTGCTATTTAAAATAGCCCCTCGAATGAAATGTAAAATCGAGCAGTTTGAAGACTAAAGTCCAGTTTGAAATTGTACGCGAATAATAATTTAACAACATTTATAAGATTTCTATGTAAATAACATAATAACGCAGTCGTTCAAGCATTTTTTCACTCACTGTCACCGTATGTGAAAGTTATAGAAAAAAAATGCTTGAACGACCGTGTTGCAATGACATTAACATGTACACGTACATTGCAACTTAAATATAGATAGCAATATCTAAGGCTTCAATCAATGTAAAGTTTTACAGAAAACTCATTTTAGGATTTGGTTGCAAAATTTGGTGCAATTTTGTGCGTACTGTAATGTAATTTGTGTAATGTATTGGACGAAAGAAGGGTTAAAGTGATGCAAAAATAATCACCGTAGAGCCAAGGCGCACTTTTTCTAATAGTGCTTGCAAATTGCTGAGCACAGTAAAACTTCTTTCACAAATTGATTGGACAGAAATATCTAGGAGTGCGTAGACTTTTTTTTGGCCTGATTGTTGACATAGGCGAGGCTTATACAAAAATTGGCCTAAACATGTAGGCTCTAGGCTAATTTGTTAGAATATTAACAGCATCAAGTCATAATGCAGAATATAGCCTTGATAAATAGAACTTTTATTATTAACATTTAACATTACTTTTAGGACTTTTAGAATTTAGACACCAAGTTTCATGTAGATCTACTGGTCGAAAAATGACAAAGGGTGATGGTTATCCATCACCTTCATTATTGCTGGCCTATGCAGGCTCCGATTCTGGCTGAGTTCAGCTCAGTTCATTTTTCGCATGCCATAACCAATCTACAGTGGCTCATTTCAAGTCCACTGTGCTACGATTGAGTTGGTGTTGAGTTAACGTCTGACAAGTTAGATTCGCATTCGTATTCACATTCCGAATACGAATATATTCGTATTAATATTCGTAATTTAATACTCGCGTCAGTCCGGCACGTAGGGCCTACCAAACTAAAATGTCAAAAAGACAGACAACAGAAAAAAAAGTCATTCTATCCAAATGTTTTTCTGAAAGTGAATATAAATGTGAATCTGACTTGTCGAGCGTTAACTCAACTCCAACTCAATCGTAGCACCGTGCACTTGAAATGACCCACTGCACACACTTTAGACCTTCAATTTGACATTATGAGTGGATTCTATAGACGTACCTTTGTTCCCACCTTTACCTTTACCTTTACCTTTGCTTAGCAGAGAATTTAACAGCAGCCCATAACTGCCATTCAAAGAAGCACTTTGTTTGGTCCATTTAAATTAATACACGACGTCATTAAATAAAGATGACGTCATAGATTTCGAGCAAAATATTTTTTATCCACACTGAATTCAAATTAACGTCATTATTTCTCGAAATTAATCCGTTTAGTTTGTAATTTATGCTTGCTTCAAAAAAAAATTATATTGCTTGTTTTTTCGAATGGCAGTGAAGGGCTGCCGTTAAATTCCGTTCCTCAGCAAGGACTTTGCTTAGCCGGGCGCAAACGTGCGCCTATAGAATCCACCATAGATGCCACCTGTACCTTATAATGCCAACTACTATCGTTGAAGGTGACTTAGTAACTTAGTAACTAAGTAGTTAGACATTAGTAACTTAACACTAAATTGTTCCAGTGGACAACTCAATCGATTTATCACATGAATTGATTGCAACACATTTCGTTTATTACAGAAGACTCTTTCGCTTTGTGTGACATTTTCTGCCCATCCGTTCTTTATTGTATAGTATGAATTCATGCGTACATCGATTTGCAATGGTCGAGCATTGGAAGTTGTACATGAAATTTCACTAGGCGGCGACCTATCATATAGCCGCTTCACAATCAGTCTCTCAGCATCGCAATAACAATCTACATGCAGGTCCAATAAACAGCCTACTCTAAGCAGCAGCACAAGCAGCTACTATGCCGACAATCATTCGGTTCACTTACCATTCCGGACATCTTTGATCCTTTCTTGTTCTACGCAAACGTCTATAAATCAACTAAAAATGAATTTTTCGATAAAAATTTCTGAGCCCATAGATGTAGGCCTCTAATACGTGTAGCCTAACGCTGTTTAGTGAGCCCGGTCTAGTGTATGCGCTGCTGCGCACAGCTGCGGTCTATGGAGCCTCCAGCGAGGAACAGGCAACGTGAAACACCTTTTCGCTCATCGCGACGCTGCTAGCTTTTTCACTCAAGACGTTTTCGCTTTACAAAAGATGACTAGATACGCGCGAAATAAATAAATCTGTGGCCGAGCATTGTCTCTGGATTTGGAAACAATCGCAGATTTTTGACTATAAAATAAATTACACGATTTTGGGAAACCAAAATGCGAAGCTGTTTTTGCGAAAAGTACGATGCTGATCAGCCAGGTGTATCGCCGCTGATTGGCAGCAGCTGTAGCCTGTAATTGATCAATAATTACCTAGGGGCCTAGGCAGCTATGAAGAATACACTGTAGTCCCACGTACGCCTATTCTGTGGGCATGGCTCTGTAGGTCTACACCGTGACGCAAAAAAGTTGAAATGCAACGTAGGCTATCGATTTTTGGAGTAGGTTTTAGAATCGTTTCAACTTTCAAGAGTTGAAGTGTTAAAAAGTTTTACACTTAACTTTTAGGAGTTGAAGCGCACACATTCAAATAATGTAACAACTTTCTAATAATCAATATTTTTGTGTGCACCGCATATAATGTTGCATGTACATGTATACAGTGTACTCTCGTAACGTCGTGCCATAATTGTAACCTTCTATTGTGTGTTAGGGCGTGTGGTGTGTGAGGCGCTGTGGTGTAGTGGTTTAGGCGTCGGACTTAGAGTCCAGAAGTCCTGGTCCCTGCGCCGGAACTTTGAAACTATGCGTTACATGCCCTTCACCAAGATTGTTAAACACACAAGTATCACTAGCTGTTGACGCGCCGTGCCATATAATTATTTATTCGGTTGACGTCAGGAAGAGCATCCAGCCGTAAAAACCCAGCTTCAGTAGTCCTGATAAGGGCGCAAACGTCTAAACCGTGTGAAAACATTAACAGATTAAACGACAAAAATGGTTGTGTTTTGTGGGTCTACTATACTGTATTTTTTATTTTCGCTTCTTTTCAGGAAGTGCAACTAAATTTAAGGGAGCCGCATTTTGAACCACAGGGCCCTGTGATAATAATTGCATTGCACGACGGAAGAGCCTACGCAGTACGGGCTGCACACAAACACAATAATTGTAGAACGTACAGCGCAGCCCTCGCAGTGCCTTGGGCCTAGCTGCAGCGCTCGCGTCTATCAGTGCAAACAAATTGGTCGTTGCACGAACTGAAACATGAAATAACCCTGACCTAACCCTGACCTAATCCTGACCTAACCCTAAACTAACCCTAAACTGACCCTAAACTATTCCTGAGCTAACTAACGCCAAACTAAAATAAGTATCTATAAATAGCATTCCGCAGCAGTAGGCCTTTAATATGATTTACTGTGGCGTGCAGCGACCAATTTGTTTGAGCATTTAGACGCCGCTAGCTGAGCTGCATGTCTAGCGCGGCCTGCACCGCTAGCGCCTGCAAAAGCTACCATAGGCTGGCCGTTATTGAGCAATGAGCATTGAAAAGATCCAACGTAGCTTGTAGGACTACTTAACTGTTTACATGTACAGTACACAGCATTATAGAGTTCAAATTGCGTGTGACGGAAGCCTTAGAGACCATTCCTTCAGGTTTTTTCGCATGATTTTGTGTTTTGGGTGTGTTTCTAAAAGGTGAGGGGGTGTTCGAAAGAGGTCATGCTTCAAATACAACAACAAATTTCAGGTCTCCCAGGCGTCTACATATATATACATGTACGTATATTTACATACATACGTATATTTACATATATACATATATATATACATATATACATATATACATATATAGACATATATATATATAACACATAGG
>JAQIWG010007733.1:0-12053 GCA_034695025.1 Chamaedrilus cognettii | reverse complement strand
TAGTGGATTTAGTTCAAATAGTGGATTTAGTTCAAATAGTGGATTTAGTTCAAATAGTGGATTTAGTTCAAATAGTGAATTTAGTTCAAATAGTTGCCTTTCATTCAAATAGCTGCCATTCGTTTGAGCGCTATTTATTTTGACCTATTTATTCTGACCTATTTATTCTCACCTGTTTATTCTAACCTATTTATGTGACCTATTTCCTGCAGGGTGAACGTGAACCTGCGTCGCGTGGCCTACTGTCACGGTGTTGCTGCGGGAGGTGTGGCCGAGTGGAGAGCGGCCTTTGACCTCTACAGAACGTCTAACCTGGCGAGTGAGCAGGCAACTATTCTCTCCGCGCTCGGCTGTACGCGTGACGCCTTTCTATTGGCCCAGTAAGTCCGCTGCTTGCCACCATTTTAATTTTTAATTTTTATTTAATTTTTATGACCTTCTTTATTTTTGATATTATTTAGATTTTGATATTGCCACTTTTATTTGTATTTTGCTATTTGTATTTCACGATTTTAACTTTAATTATTGCTTTTTGATATCTAATTTCGCCATTTTGATCTGTGTTATCATGCGTTCTTTAAAACAACGACTGAATCTTGACGGTCGCCCGCTTTATACCTTTCTATCTTACTTTCTCGCAGTATGTTGGAAAAGTATTATCAGCAAATTTCATTCTTCTGTTGTGTGCGCTGGTCGTAACTCAGCCTTATCTCCTTTATTAACCTTTTGCTTATCTTCTAAATTTACTTTTCGCTTATCTCTTTAATTTACTTTTTGCTTATCTCCTTAATTTACTTTTTGCTTATCTTCTAAATTTACTTTTCGCTTATCTCCTTAATTTACTTTTTGCTTATCTCCTTAATTTACTTTTTGCTTATCTCCTTAATTTACTTTTTGCTTATCTCCTTAATTTACAGAGTTACTTATATTAATTTACAAGTATTCTGTTGCCAAATACTCTTAATTTACATATACGATTTTTAAGCTTGTTCATAAATTCCAATGTGTGCCCAGATACCTGCGCATGGCCCTGGCTGAGGTGGAGCTGAGGCGTCAGGACTTTGCATCAGTCGTGGGCGCCGTGGCGCGCAACAGGAACGGACGACAGCTCGCCTGGGACTTTGTGCGCCAGCACTGGGATATTATCCGTAGGAGGTAGGGCTTTTGGAACACAGTGTAGCATTTGTTGGAGGTAGGGTTTTTGGAACACAGTGTATTAGGCTATTTGTTCAAGATAGGGTTTTTTGGAACACCGTGTAATGTGGTCTGGGACTTTGTGCGCCTATACTGGGATATTATTCGTCCGAGGTAGGATTTTTGGAACTCGCTGTATTTGAGGGACCCCCGGAATTTGCTGCGCATTAAAATAAAATATTATTGAGCGGAGGTAGAATTTTTGGAGCACCATGTAGGCCCCTAATCGATGTGGCCTGGCACTTTGTTGACCTAAACCGTAATTGTTGTTTAGCTTATTCTCAAGGTGTACGGTTTTTACACACCATGCAATTGATATCGCCTGAAGCACCGCTTTAGCTGAGAGAATGTCACGGGATAGATTTGGTTCTGCTGCATGTTACAGTAAAACGTACTAGATTTGTAATATTATTTTGACTTTAACAGTGTAACAGTATGTGGCCGTTTTATTGCAGAATCTCATCATTTTCGCTGAGAAGCATAGTGACGGGAGTGACCGAGAACTTCTCCACGCAGAGCGAACTGGACGAGGCCTGTGTTGCATTACTTAACTGGATTCACTTTAACACTAGGCAACTCTCTCTATCCTTTTTCGGGGTTTAGCCCCTAGTCGGATATTTTAGTTAAAGTGCATTTTGTGACTTTGTGACTTTGCAACTTTGCGACTTTGCGACTTGCGATTTTGCGACTATGAGTCTGGCATTTTTAGCATTTTTCTTCGCTATACATGTAATGCAGCAAAACCAATGACATATTAATTAATGACTGCACAGTAACATAGACAATTGCAGCCCAGAGAGCCGCTCTCTCTTCTTTAGTTGCCTTTTACAGCTCTCCCATAGAACTCTGGGCTGCAGACCTATTCTCTTTGTCCCGGTTTGCAGGATTTCTCAAGAATTTGATCAATATGTTAAAATTTTGATTGTAACTATCCTTTCCAGCTGAAGGCATTCATAGAGTCCCACTCCGGGACGCTGGGCTCAGCGGAGCGCACCGCTCACCAGGCGGTGGAGTCCACCGAGGCAAACATCGCCTGGAGACGAGACAACGAACTTAGCGTTGCTGCGTGGCTGCAGCAGCAGCAGCAGCAGCAGCAGTAGTAGCAGCAGCAGCAGCAGCAGCAGCAGCAGTAGCCGCAATAGCCGCAGCAGCAGATGCAACAACAGAAGGAGCAGTAGTGATTATGCGTTATCACAAAGCCCTAACACTCAGATGTTCAACAATGTACTAGAAATGTGAACATTATAACCATTACTGATCAGCGTAATTGAGTGTCTTTCACTGATCTACGAGCTACGTATTGTACTTCAGTATTACAATTCAATCGAATTGATGTTCCGCTTTATTGCTGTTATGTTCTGCTGTTATATTACTGCATGCTATCGTTCAGATTTTGTGAGCCCTATTAATTATGTTTCATTGTCTCTTTATTGTGTTACCCGATTGCGATAATAATTGTATGCTTAATATATTATCGATGTGCCTGTTGACGTTCTAGTTTACTTAGTTGATATGCGTTGTAGTTCCATGATAAAGTGATGCGACTTTACGCTCGACGGCTTTATCTATTGTAATTGTTATTAAACTTAAGCCACGCCCACGCTCAAAGACACGCGACGCTGATTGGCCGCAGCGCCCACAATGCTCAAAGTCATTGAGGCGAAACTCGACGACTTGGGTCGAATGGCCAGGCCACGTACCTTTCGCCAAAGTCCTATCTTAGCCGCAGGTCCGTGGCCCGTGCGATACTAAAATAAAAGTAAATCTAGAGCGAATTTTAAAAAGCGTATTTAAAGCTATAAAGCATCATTGGCGGTGTCGCCATTGAAAGGAATTTCGAAATCGGAGCAGAATATCGCGATTCATTTAGACGGATATATCAATAGGCTGTAGGATTTATCAACACGGGTATTTAACAATTAACCGATTTGTCGGTCTATAGCTGCCGTTTTGATGTTGGATAACTGTTAGGCCTATCTGTAAATTGGGCTAGAATCTTCTTAGGCGAGAACTCAGAATTCAAATAGCTTTCGCGGGTGGCCATACTTCCTCAATCCGTCAATAATATCTGCCGGTTATCTATTGAAACTGGACTGGCCTACTGAACTACAAGCATGAGCTATCTGGTATTATTGTCGAATTAGACTTAAAACAAACTCGCAGTCTTCCGGAATGCCGCAGAACTGACTTTCAGTGCAGAGGTGGTTGGTTTTGGTTTTTCAGGTTGTTTAGGGACGCGCTCATAATACGAATGGTATGCGTCTGGTCGGTGTAGCGGATACGATATACCGATATGCGAGGTACCCATTCGACAATAGACAATAGTACAGCCTACACATCGGGCACAAGTTCGCTACGGGACGTGTCGTTTCTGAATTGTCGCCGGAGCCCGCTGCCCCGCAAAGTCGAAAACGACGCCTCGATAGTAAAACGATCACGTGGCAGCGGCGAGATTATCTCACTCACTGCGAGCAAGGTACGTGTAAATTGCCGCTCAGATTAGCATGGAATCACCTTATCGATGTGTGATGTTTAATATCGAATGAGCGATAGGGTCTACCCATCGAGTTTGTCTTTTGCAAGTCTCAAAGTAATGTACTGATGCATGCAGCAATGTGAACGTGGAGGCATACGAGCCTATTCACTTATGAATAACGCGCATTCTTGATGCCTATAAATGCGATTTATTCCTTTTATTTTAAGCGTACAACATTTATGTTTTATTACGCTCGAATTTGGTTTGATTCGTTTGTTATAAGCCACGCACAGTTGCACACTCGTTTAATGCCCATTATTTCATCGCATCGTTTTGCAATTGTTGCGACACTCAAGTTGCCTCAACTTATTCGAGGATCGTGTTTACTGCTCATTTCATATTGCTGCACAGTATAATCAAGGCGAGAAAGTCGCGACAGCTTTGCTGGCTCTATAGCATACTATTCGTAATGTTACAGACAATGTGGATACTTCATCAATAGTCAATTTGGCTCCAAAAGGCGGCACTGACCGACGTCAGAATTGCCTAACGAGCAATTTTGCATGCTCAATTCGTCATTGCATACGTGTGGGCCTTGTTCGCCATTCTTCCGTTATCATTTTAGCCTTTGCATTGACGCAATCTCGAGTTTATTCTTAGAATTTCTTTCACGGATTTGGCTCCTTTATAGCCCGTTACAGTCGTGCAGGTGTCAGCAACATTCTGTTTATCCATTCTGCCGCGCACGTGCCCTTCTATTTTGAAAAGAAAACTGATAATATTTCCTTTTCCATAATTAGACGCTCCGGCCGGCAAACATCAATGACTACAAAAATATTCTTTGCGGTCCGCTGCCCGCTATAACGCAGTCTAAATATCACCCTATCTCCTCATTGACCCGCCGCTCGACTGAGTAAACTAGGAGAGAGCCTGCCATTGATCTTATTGCTAACGTTCCGTTCCACCAACTGTCTGCCGGCTGGTTTTGCTTTAATGTTTCTCGCTTCGCTGGTCTAGATGGGAGATATTGCTGGTGGCTGTTCGATTCGGCGTTGCTGCGCTGCATTGACTGGCGCGCTGCAATGGAATGTAGATTTTTTCAGGTGGGTTCATTAGTTCTCGACAACGTTAATTTCGCTTACGGGAGGTGTTAAAAATTGTGTCTCGAATTACAAAATATCACGTTAAATCATAGATCATCCCATCACCTGACCGTAGACACGCTTCATTGTAGGCCCTATCAAAAAATCATTGTGGAATATAGTCTCTATAATCGTGTTCTCTGTATCGTATAGGCCATATGCGTGTTCGTGCCCTGAATGCCGCCTTACTAAATAACCTATTTCTTCCGCTAACCTAGACATTAAGCGCAAAAATTGGCGCAGCATTTTATATTTAATCTTCTGCATTTGAAATGCCAACAAATTGCTGCATTAAACTATACCACATCAGTCGATCCGATACCATTCAACCACCCGCACACAGCAGCGCTAACCCGGGGGTATTACACGTTAAATCCGCTGGGATCACTGGCTTTCATTATCGGCAGTCGCTCAGTCGACGAATATGGAAACAAAATTGTTTTCCTATTGCTCGCCGTGGTCTATATTAAATACAAAATATCTACCCTTTACGCTAAACCCGCGGGATAATCAACGCTCGTGTTATAGAAACGGCTCGTCGACTGTTTGGCCTTTCGCGTGAAGTTTGGGTCGAAGGACGTCGGCGGCGAGCTCCGAGGAGGCTATAAATTCTATTATTGGGTCGCTGCGAGTGTGACTGCATTATCAGACATATTGTCCCAAAAATAGATTAAAACTAATACCGCTGAATATTGAAGATTACTGCGTATATACGCAGACGCGTAAGTGAGAAGATCTACTATTGTCTCAGACATTAACTACGCGCGTAAAGTTGTTCGTACACGCTATAGGCCCCACATTTTGCCTAGCAGGCGTGACCGCTGATGCAGTATAAGCTTGTACCTTTGTTAAATGTGGGTGACCAGAGCAGTCTGATGGCACAATCGTTCATCAAATTAAGTAGCGAGGGCGCCCCTTCAGGGGGCGCACACTATAGCCCGGGGGCTGAATGTCACCCGATTCGCATAATGACTCCCTTCCGCCAAGCTTGGACACCTACATTGTACATGTACAGCTGGGCTGTGGTCCTAACAAGATTTGTATCGGTGGCGTATCTGCTCTATAATGAAAAAGACGGTAAAGTTTGTGGTATAGTTTGTCGTATGATGTTGTTTGTAAGTAGGCCTATTTTTGCGTAGGTATAGGCCTATAGTTGCCTTACAGTCTTTTTTCGTGGTAACCGAAAAGGTCCGTTAAAAATGGCGCAAAAGACTTGCATACCGCTGCTATTGAACAATAACAATGTTGCCTGATTGGCCTGCATGAACATTGTGACCTGCTATACCGTCTCTCATCGGCGCATATTCGTACAATTCAGGAACATCATAATTATATTATGGCGACTTGACGCTGAATGTATTGTAATCTATTACAATGGATTGTCTTGCCGGGGTCTGCATGTAGATGTAGTATCGTATAGCATGCCGTGTTTGTTGATAACAACCGCTGCGTAGTTCAGTCCATTTACGACATTAGACGCAAGCTGGACAACACCCGGGGCTGTTTGTTTCTTTAACCGGCACATAGGCTGCATGAACGGGCAGGCTATACACATACGCCAATGCGTGTTGAATTAGTATAGCAGCGGACACGGATGATAAGAACAGTTGGTCACAATAGCGCCTAACCAGTGGCTAACGACGCGACTGATTCTCATCTCTCCGTCCTCCATTCATTCACTCCCGTGTCACATACACTCAAGTGTCGCTTGTGGACCAATCCCCCTCGCTCCAAGTGCAAGCGAGCGCCGGGGGGGGGGCAGGGGGGGCAGGGGGGCAGAGGGGGCTGGGGGGCAGGGGGGCAGAGGGGGCTGGGGGGCAGGGGGGCAGGGCGGGGGCAGAGGAGGGTTGGGCAGTGGTGGGTGCGAGCGAGGGAGAGGGTTTTGACAGGTGTGGGCGCAGGGTCGGTCAATGGGTGCTAGCGCGAGGACAATGACGCCCTGTCGGCAGCAACAGGCGTCGACTCGCGCGATTAGCCTGGAGTAGTTGACTCGTTGTAGCGTCGCGCGACTTCGGGCGATATCAAAACTTTCGGTAACACTGTAGGCTCTGTGGACTACCGGTGGTGTGCTACTGGAATTAAAGTGGCGGCGTGATAAGCTTGTGGTTTTTGTCAAACAGCTTTGGGCTAAGAAACGCTGCAGAAATGCTACGACGCTTGCGAAACTTTGCGACATTTAGATTTTTTTTCCGTTGTTCGAATGACGATGTAATCTATCCTTCAGTTGATAAGTTCACTCAGTAGGACTCTTGATGCTTGACTAGCTTGTAGCCTATCACACGATCGGCATCAAGCTTCACAAAATATTATGCTGTAACAATGCCATAAATTTGCTTCACAAATCGCTGCTGCGCCGTAAGTAGTATAACATATAATGTGTAACACGCATCAGGCAAGATTGGTTACATACAATTTTATCATGGAACACTACAATCTATACACCATACAGCAAATTTGTGACGCATATGTACATGCGGATTTCGGCTATTCTCTCAAGCGTTCTAGAGCCTAGATTTGTGCGTGTGGCTTTCTTAAATTCTCCTGCGGCTTTTTCAAATTTCAGACCATAATACTGAACAGTGCCCGGCAGATTGGCAGTGTCCCAGTCGGCCCGGTGCGCTGTGTACGCGCGCCGCGAATCTTTCGGCGTCTATTCAAGCAGCAGAGCAGACGGCAGACTGCGCACACTGCTCGCATTGCACGGCCCGTGACGGTGATAGAACCCTTGCAACAAACAAACGCTCAAAGACGCTAAACAGCCTCGGCGTCTGTCCACAACGATTGTTCAACAGGCGCATGGACACCGCAACATCGGTCAAAAGTTTATCAAGTTTAGGAATCGAATTCAGAAAATAAACGATACAAATTCGGGTTTTTTCGTTTACGTTTTTGAATCACATCCTATAGGTAGCCCACACCTACAGGCTGTACTATATTTTTGCTCTAATCTGGCTCTATTACTAACTTAGTCTGTTTATTTTTTTAAGTCTTTATTTGTATTTACGTACGTAAGCTCACTGCACGCCGACAGGATGAAATACCGTAAACTGCGTTTGTCGAAGACAAATCGGTAAATAATTTTAAAATTGCCTAGTATTGCGTATTGCTTTTTGAAGCGCGATTTTGGCCTTGGCACTCGTTGTGCGGACTAAATGCTATGATAGATTCAAGATTCTTCCGTTCGCAAACGAATGCACCTTGCGCAAGTAGGCTCACATCTCGCGCATTCAATGATTGAAGCTTCCTGTCAGCGGCAGCAGCCACACTGATGGTGCATGTAAACCAACGTGGACTTGTTTGGACGTCGCGGGCGGCCAGGAAACTCTTCTGATCCCGTGAAAGACTTGTTCTTTAGTTATCGAGGCATCGTCCAGCAGAGTAGGCCCAGCCAGAGCGAGTGAATTGTTCTAGAGTTCAGAGTTTAAAAAAGCTGGCGTGTGGGTGATCGTTTTCATCGTGTTTACGCATGGGCATAGTTGCGCGCAACGACGCGTGTGGATTGGAAAGTTGGAAGGTTAGGCTACGGGTGATTTATTGGTCAAGCGTTTGTGTGTGCGCTATGCGGGCTGTTATGTGAGAGGTTGCAATTTACGATGCGGCAGAAACCTGCGCCTTAAATTACGCGTAAGCAGTATTTCGCTACCCCTGCTGATTTCGCTGAAGAATCCGAGTCACGATCTGCGTGGTAATACTGTCCATATCTTGTTCAATTTTTGTAAAAGAGTTTATCATATGAAATGGCTCCAAATGCTGGCTATACGTGTAGTAGGCATGAAGTAATTCCAATATACGTGTACACGAAGTAATACTGATTGCAGTATACGAGTAATTATTTTAACTGCTGTCTAGCGTCTATACTGCATCATTACTCATTAGTCCGAGTAAAAGCGGAGAATTGAGCTTTTTTATTTTGCGCGTTTCGCCAAACTTTTAAGCTTTTTAACGCGAGAATTTCTTTCCCGCCCCCTTTTCTTGATTTTATACATCGGCTCGTAGTATGTGAATCTGGTGAAGGCATGTTATACCACCGACGATGCAGCAACGCACGCGCGTTGCTAAATACTCCGTGTCGTCAGCCTATAACTCATCGCCATTGAAAGTCGCCTGCTAATTGCATACCTAATGTGTCGTTCGCTGGCCCTTGAAATACTTGGCGGTCGGCTTAATGCTAAAGGGGCGCAGTAAATTTCTCTGTTTGAGATGTGGCTTATTGAGGTTTGTCTTTGAAAAGCAGTCAAATTAGCGTGAAATTTTGAGGTTTATATTGCAGTGTTTATATAAAAAATATGACGGAGAGATCGGACACAAATCGTTCTGATGTCAAATTTATTTTCTGCTGCCTCAATTGCTTCAATAGATTAATATAATAATTGCTCTGCCAATTATTGCCGAATTTTCAATTGAAATACTGTTCTTCTCCATAGCGAAACGGGCCTATGCACGCTGACTAATTTACTCGCCGTAATCTTGCCAGAAAACTCTTTCACATGTTCGACCAACTCTATCGAGTTGGATTTTGAAATTAGGCTACTTTGCTGAGTCTGGCACTGTGCTGACTGAAGGAATTTTTCACAGCCTATAGGCCTATTGCTGCTTTTTTGGGGGTGGAGATGATTTTGGGAATAATGTCGATATCTTTTTGCCTTGAGTAGGCATGCGCTCACGCTTCGAATGTTCATATTCAAAGTCATAATGACAAGGCAATCCTCATACTAAAGGCTTCGAGTGAGTACCGCCATAATGGTACTTTGCAGGTGTGGCGTCATGTGAAACCTAGAGATACGTGTAGTCCTTTTAACGGTGGTTATGCGCTGGTTTATATGGTTGGTGGTGTCTATAATTAATTATGTAAGGTATGGGTGGCGGCGTGTCTAAGACGCAGTACTTGTGATCACAACACGTTGAAGCGTTTCGGTGACGATGTATTGAAATCGTGAGCTAATCGACTGTCTACAGCGTGTCAAAACCTCACAATTTTTAGTGCTACATTTGACAAGACGCGACTAGGCTGTAGCCTATCGACTATGATCTAACGCTGCCGATTTTCAGCACTTCAGGCCATAGATGCATAGTGGTCAAGTGTTGCGAAAGTATTTGGAAGCAACGCTTTTCGAATTCGCTTCAATTTTCTCGTAGAATGGAACTTTCTACTGCTGCTTATTTTTATGAACATTTGCTTAAATGCGATCTTAACAAATAACTTCAGTGACAGTATTGTTGATAGTCACGAGCTTTGATCAGTGATCACAGTTGTAAATTTATGGGCCTATAGTTACGTGATTTTGTATTAGCCTAGTTATCGACTTGTTTCCATGTTTCACTAGATTCTCTCCCAACACAGTTTGCACTTTACATTTTGTATTTACGCAGTCATTTTGTTACTTTGAGCTATTTTTCGTCAAATTTCTTACATTGTGGCTCCTGTCCTGTGTGTTAGGCTACGAAGATAATGTTGACCAGCCAGCTTGGAGTACTGACCCTAACGCTAGTCGCAGCGCTGGCCGCTCCCCCCGCTGTACACGACGCTCTGCTGCGCGCCCTCAACGGTACGTCACGGGCCCTAATCTGTGATTTGTTAAACTTTGCACATCTCTGTACTGTGATTCGAGTCAAAATTCAGAGAATTCACTTGTGCACGTAGGCCCATAGGGAGGGGGTTAGTTGTGAGCGTGAGAACCCATGCCGCTGTCGAAATTACCAGATCAGACGAACTCACGACCGGGGTGGAAGGGGATGTTTACCCTGTTCTAAAATTTGAAAAGTATTATTTAACAGCAGTAGGCCGCTAGGCTGTCAAATGGACAACTGGACATTTTTCCCGAAAAAAGCGAGAACTGATTTAGCCACTGCGTATCAAATTTTTAAATTATTCCATTGAGGCATGTTTGTATTTTGTATTTTTGGTAAAAAGTGACTTCTTCCCCTATTCTTCTGTTTTCTGTCCAGGTATACATGCCTAGGCCTACTCGTCCAAAGTACAATATATCTTCAAAGATATACCTGTCTTCGATAAACGAGCTCATCGCAGCTTCGAATAAAATTTGCACTTGCTCACCCCGTGACGATCACCCGTTTGATTAACAGCTTAGAAAGTAATTAAACGCGTTGTGTGACGTGTTTATGGAGAAATGATTTCAATTTCGCTGTGAATCAGCTCACTGGACGCAGTGACCTCTCGCTCACAATTTCTAAACAATATGTTGACATAGCGATATAGTTCAAGAGAAGTAGTGAAATTTTCAAGCTCGGGGATACCCATCGAATATGCATGCGCGAACGCTATATTCCCTGGGGTAGATTTTAGATCGGATTTAAATTACCTGTAGCCTACCCCAACCCAATAGTTAGCTAGTTGGCTATTAAGTGCCTTAACCCTTCCCCTTTCGGTGCACTGTGACAATAGTTCATAGTCCCAGATCGTAGTACCACAAAGATCGCGAGTGCAACTGGACATCGATATGGGCTGGGCCTGTGTATAGCGAGGGCGTGTCGGTTTACTTCACTGCGGACATCAATGCAAGTCAAAACGCCAGGCGGTCCCTGCCTAATTACATACATTCATTTCTCAAGTCGCAACTCCTGTGGAGCTCGGTCGTATAGTAGAAAGGACGGCGCGAGTTAATTACGGCCTGTTTCTTTGACTTTTGACACTTGGCTCTCACCCGCCTAAGGCAGGTGAATAAAAAGGTCGGTGCTAGACCGGTATAGTCTGCTAGATCGTGTTAAGTGATTCTACTTCTAAAAGACTAAGCCAACCTATAACGCAGCCACCATCGTAAATAAGTGATGTTTGCTTAATATCAAAGTTTGGATTCATCACAAATTGGATAATTACCAATGAGTTTCCCCAAGAATAAAAGTGCAAACGATATACAGTGCTCAGTGAAATTGCGTGTCTCAACATGGTTAGTGTACTATTTCTCTAGCAAGAGATTGACGTAAAAATTGCTCTCTTAATTTTCCTCAGCTAACCGACAGGCCTACAATCCTATATGAAGAACTTCGGTAAAGATCCCTTCGCATTGGAGTCACGAAATTTCGCTTGATTCAATTATTGTGCAGGTTGCATGCTAAAAACAGCCTCTATTCTCTTAATATATTGTAACTCTTTAAAGCGGACCAATAATTAGAAATGAGCAAGTGCGTTGTCAAATTTTCCGACTGTGTTGTGGTTCTAACACCCTCGATGCCAGTCCCCGATGGTTGGTTCAGCGTCGGGGGGGGGGGGGGGGGAGGCTTTA
>JAQIWG010007732.1:0-12056 GCA_034695025.1 Chamaedrilus cognettii | reverse complement strand
CCCTCAATAAATAAAACGCAGGGCATGAATCCGCCAGTATATAATAGAGAGAAAGAGAGAGCGCTCAACATAAAATTTGTATTCGGTTCTTTCTTAACTTTATTGGAGACATCGCATTCGGTCCCTTCAATATTTTAATACAGACCTCGCACTCGGCCTCTTCAAAGTTGAATATAAAATTTGCATTGGCTCTCTTCGATAATAGATTCTTCACATTCGGTCTCTTGTATAGTTTAATGGAAACTTTGCATTCGGTCTCTTCAATATTTTAATTGAGACTTTGTATTTAGTCCGTTGAATACATTAAAAAAAGCAATTTATCAGGTCCGGTTCAATATTTCGACACTCCAACTTTCGACACCCATACTTTGAATACCCCAACATCCCAAAATGATACACTGAGCAAAAAGACACATCAAGCGGAGCAGAGTAATCGAGAGCAGTCGGTTCCAATCATGGCCGCAGCAAAGATTTCGAGTCACTTCGTGCACCCTTGGCAAAGGTGCTTTAAAGTCGTAAGCCCTGTCAATGATCCATTTAGGGTGGAGTGCAATAGTCAAGTTTAAGTTGAAGGTAAGTATTCAAGAAAACAAAACGTGTTAAAAATACGTAGCGTTAAAGCCTACAAAGTCATGATTGTTACCCGCAGGTCCGGTTGGCCGTGAGTGGGGAGGTCCATTCGTCTTCGAGGCGTGTGAGCTCGAGGTCGGCCACCAGGGCGTGGGCGCAGCGCTTGGAGGGTTCGTCCCAGTAGTCCTCGGGGCAGTCCCCCTCGCTGTCCTCCACGCTACTCACTGCCACACACAGCAAGCACCAGGATTTAGCTACACTCCCCCTACGTCCTAAGTAAGTTCATAAGTAGGCCTAAAGAATTTTTTTAAGTTAAAATATAGGATAGGAGGTATCTCTTCAAAATATTATATTTCAGAATTTAGGCATTTTTCTTACAATTTGGCAAATAATACCTTTTCTTATTGCGTGTAATTTTTCAGTCAGTACACTTTTTACTTGTAGGAATTACTCTCTTTTAAAGACCAAAATTAGACACCGTGCAGCATTGAAAATCGACAATACTGCTGGTCACTAAATTCATGTAGAATCCATTCACCGTTCTTCCAGTCGGCGTCGACATTACCATGTGCTCTCGCTCAGCGGTGTTGAAATTTATTTTCCATTTTGTCCAAATCACAATGAATTTTTATCCTAATTCAATTCTCTCCGACGCTTGTAACAGACAGCATTCCATTCAATCTCGTTTAAGCCATCAGGCTTACTGCAGCTTTCAATGCTTCCATTTCACCCACGCTCTTTAAAACTCTTAATGTTCTTTCAACTCTTAATGTTCTTTCTTTTTTCTTTTCCACCCACGCTACTTTCATCCGCTCGTTAAGCTCTCTTTCCTTATTTGTATACCTCCAAGCTGTCTTCGTCTTCATTTTATGACACACTCACTTTTCCACCAGTCGTGTCGCGGAGCAAACAAGCCCGCACGTATACGCCGTGTTTTAATTCGTCTCGGTTAGTACATGGATTTCTTGAAATGGGGCCGTAAACTGGATGTAGGGGTGAAGGGATTTTCGGGTTGAAACAGAATTAGAAAAGAGGTTGATTTCGACTTTGACCATAGAAAAATCTACAAAAATTACCCGCTTTTTTCTCCTCTATTCTGTTAATGGTTATGTTTTCACGCGTCTCGAACGTTGGGACCTGGGTTTTAACGGCAGGATGCCCTTCCTAACGCCAACAAGATAAATAATCTGGAGATTAATATATTGCACGAAATTTCGCAACTATAGTTCAACTTACGAGTCGAAGGTCAACCTCCCTTCCAAAAAATGGAATTCGATCTACGGCCCTCAATACAGACGATGACGCGTGAAGATTTCCAAGAACTGGATCCGCTGGCTGTCGTCTCTCAATGGGCGGTCATTGGTTTGTATACAGTTAAACTTATAATAAGGCATGTAATATAGCAAAGCAAGGGGGGTACGAGCTTCGGTCAGCTGAACAATTTATTCAATTGAATCAGAATTATATGCGCATATTTTGAAGAATATATTTTGTAAATATTAATATTTTATACTATTCAATAATTTTGTTACAAATATTATTATCCATTGTAGGCCGAGATTTGCTACTAAGCCTACGCATTATACAGCCATTTTAAAACGAAGCGGATGGGAGGATGGCGAAATAAATAAAGAGTGACTATCATGAAAATAATTATTTATTTTGCAAACCGCACACAACGCAATCACGAAACAATGATTTTTTTATACCCGTGACGTTCAATTCAGGATTTCCAACTACACAGTCGGGTCTTGAAACAATGCGTATTGATTAAAAAGCAGCGCTATATAATAAAGTCTGCATAAGCTACGAAATTTTCACCATTGTTCGCGTCACTGGGTACTGGGGGGGGAACGTAGGTTATATTGTTGGATGCGCAGCATGCGAAGTTATGGGAACAACAGCTTCTTCTCATCCGGTCCGCATTCCCCAGACAATAATTATTATTCGCGCGAAAGGAATGTTATCGAGTCCGGAGAGCCGCTGCAAATTGCATGCCTAGCTCGCTCTATCTATAAAAATATCGCCTTCCGGACAGCTTCCGTCGCCTTTTCTATACACCACAACCAGGCCTTTGATCGTTAGAACCCGTAACATTCTGTTAGCAACTCAACACGGTCTGTTGCTTAGGTCTGCGAGTAGGCTGATACAACTTAGTAGGCCTATGAAGTTGTAGCCAACTGAAATGATTTGTTGAACGACTTGCCTTTAGCGTTGCGTTTCAGCATCCGGTTTCTAGATTTAAAAACGCTCAAACTGTTCAAATTTTTCATTTAAAGTTTATATTGGGTGTATCTTACGGAATTTATTTTCTGGGTGCGCCGCTGCTTGAATAAGAAGAAACTTTCGGAATTTGTTTCAATTACACGCGCGAAAAAGAACTGCATATCGCATTGTCGTTGAGCGGCGTTGAAAGAAATGACTCCTCGTCGCCATTTCACCACTGGATTCTATGTAGCAAACGACTTGAACCCCTCCGATGCGTGACGGAAAAATCCTTTTTTAACATTGGATCATTGAGTCTCCATGCTGGTAATCTATTACTATAGGCCCACAATAAATGCCGTGGTTCTGAAGCCTCTGCTTCCTAACTTTTACTTATTCTTGACCTACATGCATCCTATCACTTGTTCCTTTCGGTCAAATCAACACATAACTTCCATTATCCAGCTATCTCAAGCTCACACAGTAGGACAAGCTACATATCACCTTGCGGCCCGTTCCAATCAACATCAACCGAAACGTGCCTAATTTGCCACTCGGCGCGCTTCAATCGCGCGTTTAAAGAGATTACTCCGGAAAACATATCCCTGTTTTCTCGGAAGATTCCTGCTTCCCTTGTCAACAGCTCGCACTATAAGATCAATGTTCAACGTCACTGGCAGATCGCTGACATTTTGACACCGAGCACACCGTAACACAATATTTGCGCTTTAAATAAAAAAAATATGATAGATGATATACTGGAAAGAAAATCGTGTGGAAACATGAAAAGAATGGCGGAGAACTGCCAGGCGTGGAGAGGTTGGATGCCAGGGACGTGCCGTTTGGCAGTGCACTAGAGAGAGAGAAATAAAAAACTTCAAATTGACCTCACAACAACCAAGACACCATCTATTAAAGCGTCGCAATGTTCGATCCAAGAAGAAACTAACGCCGTTTATTTGCACTAAGAAACAGGATTATGATTGCATAAATAGTTGCAACTGACATCACAGCACGCTGTTTAATTAACACTGCTTTCAATGTATCAAGGCCTACTTAGAGGGGCGTTGAGATACCTAAAGAGGAAATAAATAAAAATAAATCTAGAGGGACGTTGCGCTGGACGAAGCGCTGTGGCCGAGTGGTCTAAGTCGGTGGTTTCGGATTGAGAGTGCGGCAGTTGTCGGTTCGAATCCATGCCGCGGTAAAGATTGTGAGTCACTTCGTGCACCCCTGGCAATGATGGTTTAAATTCGTCAGCAACAAGTGTTCCTATACGATGCCTACCAGTCTACAGTGGAACCACCACCAGCGACCATCAGCTGGTGTAAAATATGGGGCATCACTTCCTTTTAATTGAATACGATGCAAAGCATCGGAATCGGAAGTCGTTTTTGCAAAATTCCTCACCGTTTCTTTGTAAATGAATTTTGAAATAACCTCAATAAATTTTTTTTCCAGAAAAACCAAGGTGATCTAACTAATTTTGATTGCGCATTCGGATTCCCCGTACCCAATATACTCTAATACAATGCACAAAAGTTTATGTCACACAACTGTAGTAGCTCCGTTTCTATGGACAGGCTGGGCTTTAGTCTGATGTATAAAAATTTGATAAATATTATCGGCTGTCAAACAGTTGGCTATATATTAAATTCAGGTAGAGTCAATTTCCTATTTCTCTTGGCAAGAGAATAGGAAATAGATACGAGCATTTCAATGTCGAGACTCCGGGTCAATATCCTATTGCGCTACCATCCTCTCATGATCGCCAAGGATTATTCACTACATAACCGTCATGAATTTGTATTCCTACGCCATCATTGATATTGTGTATTAATGTTCCGAAAAGAGTTCCGGTTGGCGAGACACGTAACGCCGCAATAAATCATTGAGCGCTTCGCTATCGATATCTATAAGCAAGGATTTCCGTCTGTCCGTGCGTATGTTCGTCCCAAAGGGGCCCCTGAGGGGCTCTCGAATCGGTACGAATGAGTTTGGACACCAGAGATTTTCAGGATGCTGGTGAAGGTCCACAATTGACGCTAAGGCTCCCAATGGATTCTGGGACTCCCTCTCTCTTAACGCCTATGATGCCTCTGATAGCCCTTTCAGCCCCGAGAATCGCCGGGTACCCCAGCTAGTAACTTATAAGAATGCATCGAGAGACAATTGAACGTGTCATAGAAGCGCTTTGAATGGGATTTGTATTTCTAGGCAAACGCTTGGTGCCTGGTACACGCTAGCACAGGTTGCGGTGCAGTTTTTATGGGGGTGCCGTCTGTCGGTTGGCGTAACTAGACTTGGTAAATTTGAGCGTGAGGTTGTTTGAAACCTACGCTTTTAAAATATTCACTCTGTAAAAAGTCATTTGTGACAATTACTAAATGCTGTCGTCAAGAACACTATAGTCTATACGGCCTAGACCATCAACTGCTACAGTTACTTTGCCTGCAACAAATTCAGACTAAAACTGTACTCTATACATTTTATCCTTTTAAATCCGTTTTCAAAGCTTCTATAATTATCGATGTTAAGAAAATTTTTAAAAGTTTTAATTTGTTAACCACGCGAATAATCACAATCATTACCCATCTAGATGATTGACATAATGAAACTAATGGCTTTTATCCAAAACACCAAAAATTTATATGCTATGTCCTTTTGTCATGTAGGCCTACTTTTGAATTCGCAATGCAACCGCAGATAAATTCAGAATTAAATTCAAAAACCGAAGACGCATTTAGCCAATGTTATTCAATTCAAATTGAAGGCTCATCTAGCGAAGTCTATTTATTTCAAATTTAAGGCTCATCTAAGCTAATACGGCATCTAAGCTAATCCATAAAGTTAACACGGCAACCGCAATGCAATTAAATTCGAATCGAAGGCGCATGATCGCGCATCCAGTAAATATTTGCCAACGTGCGGCTTAAACATCTACGCCACGTCCGCGCTTATCCTGCCACAGGCCATCGTAGCGATACGCGGCGCGTGATTCTTCAATAACAACAACGCCATATTCCCTCGTAACAGGTAGAAGCGATGCATAAACCGGCACTTAAAGGCGCCAAGGAAGTCGGAGACCATAAATCCTCCCTAACCAACTCGCAGCAAAGAAAGCGCACGATGACGACACGCGTGGGGTCACAGAAAATGGCGCCGGCCGGACGTGCTATGGGTGCGAAATGGTGAAGCCACCGTTTCAATTCAATTTGCAGGGAGGAGATTAGGAGAGCAAGAGGAACTTCTGGCTTGAAAGAATAGCTCAGACTACTGAGCTCATTAATTATAATTATTGCGATAAAATTTATTACTAACGATATTAATTAATAATATATATCATTAACCATGCGTTTATAACTCACTGAAAACAATTATCGCAATAAATAGGCACAATATTGTCGAAAAACAGAAAATAAGAAGAAGAACACAAGAAAAAGGAACGCGAAAAAGAACCTTTTCTTTATCCATTGAAACATCAGTTTGCATGCACGAAATTTTATTTCAAGCACAGTCAAATCAAAACATCAGCCCAACACAAACATACAATCTGCTTGAGAAGGGAGACACAGACCTCGTAATGCTCCCTAATATGGCTCCAAGAATAAATTAAAACACAATGGTCGTGTAATTGAAATTGAACTTTGACGTATCCAATAAATTCATATCCATTGCATGCATATTTGAAACAAAAATTTTTAAACAACATTTTAGGCCACTGTCATTTCATTTACCAAAAATTTATAACATCCCTCATTCTGCACGCTAACTATTTATTTGCTTTGGGTAGGCATATGCAAAAATTTGATCCCACTTTGACTTTGCCACTTTCACTTTAGCCTAGATCTCAACTTGTTTGAATTAAATAACACTCTGAGTCCAACACAATACCAAGAGCCATCCTATGCTGTCTCCAATAAACCTTCTGTCACTGCAATTTTGTGAAAATGGGTCACTGACCAAGCAGTACGTTCAGGATGAGCTTCATGCCAAAAGCCTAATCATGAAAGTCACATTTTGGTCGCGCGTCCCGCGGGATTAGGCTTAGAAATTGCTTGTGGCAATACTTTAGCAGGGCGTCCGTTAACCGGCGTCGCGGCGTCCATGACGCCAGAATGTTCGACCCAGGCGCCGCCAAAAAATCGTTCCCCGAGCGTGTTCAGAAGCCAGATTCAAGCGTCTCGCGTCAGAACTACATTAAATCTATGTGCATTGGTACTTCAGCAAGCCCATGCATTGCAAGACCAGAATTTAATGAAGACCCTGGCATCTCGAGGTGACTAAATGCCTGAGCCTTGGCGTCTGGACGCCAGAATGAAAAAGCTTAACGGAGGCCCTGTACTTTAGCGAGGCAACGAGCGACTCGATCACGGCGGAGCAATTTTCACTGCGGGGGGTAAAATTTGAAAGCTGAACCGAATGTACTAGTGAAGAATTTTAAAGTAGGGGACGCATGATTAGAACCGATTGGAAAAAAGATAACATGCAAAACGTCACCAATAATTTTAACTACTGGCAGGATCAACGTTTGGATTGAAAAAAGTTTACACATATATTAAGTACTCTTACTACTCTCAGTAAAAGATTTCGCTTTAAAACTAGATCAAATATCAAACAGGTCGAAAAAAAGCCAGCCTGCTAAATTATGCCATCAGCGTCACACAACATAGAAATCAGTCTCGCTTTTCAAAAGCATTGTAACCTAAATTATGATTGTAACAAATAGTCTGCATAATAAACACTGCGCAGGACCAAATACCTCTAATAATTAATGCGCTTAGCTAATAATTACAGCCCAATGGTTAGGCCTCAATAATTAGCTGAATTGGGTTTAATATTTGTTGATAAATCGTAGGCCCTTTGGATCTAATTGAATCCTTTTTGCCTAATTGGGCATTTAACAAAAAATTTCTATCCTTTGGAATCAACCTTCAACTTGAAACTTTCAATTTCAGCACTCATCATCACAAGTGCTAAACTGTATTATGTAGCACTTTCGTTTTTCAAGTATGGTCACATCACTACAGACGTACAAGCCGCGCATGCGCACTTCAAACGGTGTGCGGACACCTTCCACCGCGATCGCGGAACGACACGGGGAACTGTAATGTTTGAGATGCCCGTGAGCTTAGTAGTACCAACTTACTATCGTTATTTGGAATAAACAATAGACTTGACTCTGTTAAAGATTGCCTTTAAACAACTTCAAATATCCTTAATTATGGTAATTTAAACATTCCCTCGCACACACAAGGGCCAGCATACTCAAGATAAAATACTGGCGCCTCAAATTACAGAAGTCGGTCAGAATCGAGGCGAAATCTTTCACCCTACACCCTTCCGAGAGCTCTATATGCGTTGATTCAAAATGCGAAATGCACCTTTATACCGTTACTGCCTCCATCATCCGTTTTCGATTATGGAACGAGCTAGTTGTCACCCGATGGAATTTTATAGACCGATCGCCGTTGACGCCAGACGTCGTGGTTCATTCGACAATACGGCGATTCTAAGGAGAGAAGGAAAGGGAGAGGTGGAGAAAGGAGGGGGGGGGAAGGGGCAGAGTTTCCAAAAGTGTCATATTGGCGCGCCAATGGCAACTATGAACCTAAAATAGCAACCGTGAAAAATCATAAAAGATCAGTCTTAAAAGGGGAAACCATCAGAAGGAGAAAGAGTTTTAAAGTGACATATCGGCAAGCGTAGAACGCGCCAAAATATGGTGTTGCATAAGAAATTTTCTATTGAAATGTTCGTTAGCACCCCCCTCCTCGTGAGTTTTACTCGAGGACTGAAGTTCTATAGGTTCTATAGGTACATTCTATGTTTTTGTTTTGGCAACGGCTGGCAACCATAAACACTTGATCCCGTTGCCAAACTGGCAACCATCAACCACAAAGTTTTTGGAACACTGGGGGGAGGGGGGGGGCAAACGATCGATCGCTTAAATGATCGATCAAACCCATCGATCTTCCATTAGGTACTTTAATCCTACACTCCACTAAAATGTTAGATGGATTTTTGGATGTATTAGAGGCATGTGCACGCACACATCCACGTTCACGGCAAAATTTAAGTATTCTCTCTGCTCTGTGCACGTTTTGAGATCTGACTCTGTCGAAACTGCCGATTTAAAGAAAATGACGACTTTTAGATGAATTTCACCCGATTTAAACAAATGATTCAAACTTTGAAAAGATGCATGCCCTTTCATTGCTTTTCCATTATTTTTGCAAATGATCAGCATACAATATGAATCATAAAAAGTATGTATCTGTGTATTGATTATGACAAGCAATTGTCATATTCTGCAATCAGATTGAAATACACACAGGATGAAATCTGAATATAATAATAAAGCCTATAATATATGAAACTTTATTTCACCAAAATGGTAGCGCAAAAATACACAATAGAATCAAGAATAGCATACAATGCATATATAATAGCAAAAATGTTGTCCCCCTGGACAAACTCCCCCTCTGTTCTAAATTCGCCTCGGCGCCCCTGCGCGGCGTCGTGCCCAGTGATTCGTGACGTCATCACGAGTGACCCGCCAAGATGGCAGCGTGGCGCCCCGGCGCGGTGAAATGCAGTTGAGCGGGTTGATGGGAACGCTGAAGTCAGCTGAAGAACTGCAAATGTATTATAGGCCTACTAAGGCGCGCGCCAACTTACGCATAGAGTCTACTATACGCGGAGTAGAAGAGAGAAGATAAATGAAAGGCGTTTGTGAATGCCTTTTGTCCGTGTTAGGATGGACCTTCCAAGGAGATTTATTACCCAGCCGGCACAGAGATTTACCAGTTGAGAGATAAGGAAGGTTATTAGAACTAATGATTGCTGTATATCGCCTAGAAATGAAGCAAAACCATATTTTAAACTCTAAAACAACTAAAGGGTACAGCAAGTTGACTGGAGGTCTATATGCAATTTAAAAAACTTGTTGATCATATAGACATTATGCGGAAGCAACGTAGAACTGTACGTGGATAGGAATTTGTATGAAAATTGGGCGAGTAAAAAATTAATTAGCATGTGGCTATACCTTAAATTGCGCACCATTTGTAACGAATAGCAAACGCATCATCATCAGCAATAAATGCAAAATCAACAGCAGTCCAATGGCGTGGCAATCTAACGTCCACTCACTTAAATACATGTGTAGCCTACCTTGTATAATGTGAATGATTACAACGTTTTAAGGACACCGCGATAGCCTGTGTTATAAGAAATTCAATTTTCTCCTATGTCTGACAGATCACCTCTAATAAAAGCAATAATACGTTTATACGAGATCGCTTTACCCTAGAAAATATAATCCATATTGAAAAAAATGCCATTCAGTAATTAGGCCTACTTCATGGTTTCGTCAACATAATAAAACCTGCGAAGATTAACATAAGGCCAGATTAACCTCAGACCTGCCATATAAAATTACTATTGGGGCTACAAAGAAAATCAAGGTTATCAAGCTTATTCAATCAATCAATCAATCTTAATCAAGCTTATTTTAGTCAGTTTTAAGAGACAGAACATTACTTATTTGAGTTTAATGGCATCACTCCAACTTATTATTATTCTTGACAAATATACTGTGTCGCGATTGGCTGATAAAAATTTCCTTGGCAGACCGGATAAAATTAATTGTGACTTAAGCGAACGACAAACGCACGAAACAGCGTTTCCAGCAGTGTTCCCAGCAATGTTCTAATCAGTGTTTCCCTCAGCGTTCCCATCAGTGTTCCCATAAATGTTCCCAGCAGTGTTCCAAGCAGTGCTTCCATCAGTGTTCCCAACAGTGTTCCCAGCAGTGTTCCCAGCAGTGTTCCCAGTTCCCACCAGGTCGCAGCATAAATCAGAATCGAACGCCACTAATGAGACGGATTGGAATTCCGACACGCACGCGTCGTCGCTAATTGCGTGACGTATTTCAGCCGCGCCGCTAGAGCAGCGAGCCCCGAGCAGCCTGTCAATTAGTAGGAAGGGTCTCAGACTACCGAGCGACGCTGCTGCATGTCGCTACGAATTAGAACTTACAGCAAGACGCTCTGGCTTCGTTTCAAGACTAGCTTACGCCGTGAAGAAATGCAAATTAAAACTGTAACATGTATGTGTAATGTGTGTAATGTGTAATGTGTAGGTTGTGTATGCTATAAATTTGAACTACATGTAAGTGCAAGAGGCTCTGGCTTCGTTTTAAGATGAGACGAGTATATACAATTACATTACATGACATTACATTTTTTTCTAGTGCTCCACCATGGACCGGCGTCAATGGTTTGGGATTAGCGCTGCTGCTTACATTACATTACACGACATTATCATTACATTACATAAAAAAGACTTATTTAAACTGTCACAAGTGTATGTATGTACGCATGTATGCTACGAATTAGAAGTTACAGCAAGAGGCTCTGAGTCGGATTCAAGACAAGTTTCTTCTGAAACAGGTATTAAATGTTTTTGATCGGCGACACTTTCCTCCCTACGTGAACTCGGGACCGGGTGGGGGGTGGGAGTGGGGGAGTGCCGACAACAGTTTTGAAGGAATTCTTCGCAGTCGGTTAAGCTTGCATGAATAGCAATTAAAATCACTCCTATGTTAAAAAAAATCATACTCAATGCACACAGTTTAGCTAAAAGCGCGCGTCGCACAAGCGTCAAAAACACCAAATAAGTTAAACGGCCACGCGTTCGCTGCTACATAACAAACCCGGCATCTAAATCACAGCCATAAAATCTCTAAATCTCCGCTGATTTGCGCCGGAGAAAGCCTAGACTTAAAACCTTGCCGTTGGCACAAGGCCTGCTGCTCAAAAGATTAATTCTCAACTGTTTCCAATTGATCGATGTGTTTGCGAAAAATGGCTTCGGGTCCCGATACAGTTACCTCTCTTGCAACCACTCCCTCGACTGGGGGGGAAGGGAGGAGTTCTCTGCTAGGTGATGACAGGTGATGCATCCCGCCCGCCATCATGTACATGTAAAGTCTTGCCAATGCTATACGGTAAGCAAAAGTAAGAAATACTAAGACACATAAAGCCATTCATCCCCCCCCTATAGGCAGAAGAACAAAGAATTGGCTTGCAGCCCAGAGCTCCCCGGGCGAGTCGTTAAAGCGACTTAAGACGGGGGAGCGATTCTGTGCCGGATCTCTTGCACAGAACCGGACTTTTCATAGCCTTTCTGCTACACACGATCCCCAAACTACAACCCCTCCCCCAAGACATGCAGTTGCATTCAACTTTTCAAGCAAAGACCGAGATTACAAATTT
>JAQIWG010007731.1:0-12057 GCA_034695025.1 Chamaedrilus cognettii | reverse complement strand
TACTGTACAATGTACATGTACCTACATGTACTGTACAATGTACATGTACCTACATGTACTGTACAATGTACATGTACCTACATGTACTGTACAATGTACCTACATGTACTGTACAATGTACATGTACCTACATGTACTGTACAATGTACATGTACCTACATGTACTGTACAATGTACATGTACCTACATGTACTGTACAATGTACCTACATGTACTGTACAATGTACATGTACCTACATGTACTGTACAATGTACATGTACCTACATGTACTGTACAATGTACATGTACCTACATGTACTGTACAATGTACATGTACCTACATGTACTGTACAATGTACATGTACTGTACAATGTACATGTACCTACATGTACTGTACAATGTACATGTAGGCTTAGGCCTATCAGATCAGGCCGCGCGATGCCGCCGTATACCGAAAGTGAGGATTCGGCTATACTCGGCTCGTTATCCGTAGTAAAGCAGCCGACTATAACAGGCTCTGTCATAGCCATACAAATGGGATGCGCCTGCACTGTAGAAGCGACATGCATGCAGACCAGGACTGAAACGCTTGACTGCAGCAATCGAAATTCCAACGTCGCAATCGCAAATTTCTCAAGAAAAGCCCCTCAAGTTACGTGTACGAATCGGTTGGGGGAACAGTTACATGTACCTATCCATCTGACAGAAGCACCCTGGGTCTGTATCGCCCGTGTGCCTTTAAGGCTCAATTAAAAAATGTCTACAACAATGATACTTTCTGCAAAATTTTTACTAATAATTGAGTGCTTATATCTGTCAATTAATCATAAGCAATACACTTATAGTTAATATGTTACAGTTCAATTGCAGACATTTTGACACAGCGCTACCAAATTTTTCCAAATGAGTGAAAAAGTAGTGCACAAAAGTGATTAGCCAAACAAACAAGGAACAGAAACGCGAAATAAGAAAAAGCAATCGGTGTAGAAATCAGATATTTACAAAAGCACGGTAAGATCAACGGCATGTTTCAGCCAATACTATAACACCACCAGACGTTCACATAACATAATGGAATGATGTGACATACACACAAACACATGCAGATCTTGTCTGAAACTAAAAGAAGAAGTAAACGGCAAATAGTTGATTTCTTACCAAATCAGCCCCCAGATATGTAACAATTAATGCATCAGTTTTATGCGCCACTTAATACATCGTTTTTATTAAACTGACGCTGCCTAATCGTCGTTCTATTAAACCATGGAAGCATAATTCTCATTCCGACAAAGTGCTGTCGACCTCAAGTGGAATACCATATCACGGTGGTCGTCACTTGTGCTTGTTATTGGTTTGTTTTTGACTGGCATGCATTTCAATTTTTACGAGCAACATTTTTATAGCACCATCGCAGGCCAGTGGCAAATTGCCCCAAAATCGACTTAAATATCAATTTTTGGCCCCTCAAATTCTATTTTTTATCCGAACTAACGTTTTCTCGCCTCCCAAAACTGTAAAACGCTAATTTTTGCAGCATCTAATTTTGGTGGTTTTGCAGGCTAGAATTTTGCACCACAAAATTTTCGTGTTTTTGTGGACTACACTATCTAACGACATTCTGCAGTTTTATTATTCATCATCCTTTTTTTCGCACGTGCAACTTTCCAGAGTTTTACCGATTGGCGAAATTTGCCTAAATTACATGCACGCAAAAATTTCACGTTTTACTCTGAAAATACACTATACAGCCAACTATTTGAGTATCTGCATCGAAAGACTACAACGAAACTGAAGTTAGGTCCAGATGCACGGATCACTGTAAATATTAGGGTCTATGCTAGTAGTCCACTTAGTCAAAAAATGCAACTCAAAAATAAACCACAGAAACCACATAAGCATCAGTTTAACAAAAAAACATGCACTGTTCACGATACAATGAAATAGACCCCCAATTCACCAATTGCAAAATTACACAGCTGTCACCTTTCTTTCTCTCATCTTCTACAAAGTCCCAGTCTAGGCTATAAGCAAATCATCGCAGACATCGACTGATTTCTACCAACAACTCGCTAATTCAATTTCTGCAACACCTCTGTGTTACGATAGTCAATAAACATCGGATGGCAAACTATAAATAGATTCTCAGTCTTTTTTCGTCGGCCCCTTATTTTTTGGTGGCGCCGCATGCGTGTCACCCCCCACAATTGTTTTAGGATCGAACGACACCCGCTTTTTGCCTCCCCCCGCCCCCCCGCCACCCTTCCCGCCCCCCTCGACAACACCGGCCCCCACCCCATCCCCCCCTAATCCATTCCTCGAGGCAGCGCCCATCCCAATTTGAGTCAATGCCCCCCCAGTTTCTTCATCCTCCTCGTCCCTCACAAGGGGCACCAGATCGTCCCCCGATCTCGCAGCGCCCCCCCTGATTCCAACATTTCCCCCGGCGCCCTCGTATCTCTCCCCCACGCGGCAAGCGGCAAAACAAATCAACCCAAAAATCACCACACTGACCGCGGCTGCAGCGGCCATGGCCTGCATAAGCGCAGTCGGGGTGTACGCCTCCATCAAGACCCCGCAGGTCCCTGGTACCAGCATCTCCCCCAGAGCCGCCCCGACAACAAACACCGAAGCAGCAAACCCGGTCACGTCTATATACCGTTCAGACCATGACACGCAAGCCGGGAATACCGATGCCATTCCCAGCCCAAGGGTCCCCGAACACACCCACACGACTGTCTGGTACCCACCCCACGTCCCGCTACTCAAGTACATGTTGGCGGAGGTTTCGCCGAAAGCGAGTGCGGCGAGGGAGGCGGTGCAGAGTGCTAAGTCGCCGACTATCATTACGGTGGGGCTGAGCCAGCGAGCTGTGAATATGGCGACGAGCCGGCCGGCTGCAAAGGAGCCCCAAAAGACAGAGGCTAGTCGGGCTCCATCCTCCTGGGACCACTTGAAGGACTTGTGGCGGACCGCGAACGTGGTGATGAGGTTGCCGTACGCCACCTGTGGAGTAAAAACAAAGAAACCGAGTCACGGCACAAACCAGTATTAAAGCGGCTTCCATGTTCTGGTGATCCTGCTGAATTATGATCAAAAATGGCAAATTTTCACCCGTGTTCGAGACGCGTGAGACCTTAAAGTTAACTCCTCGCCTCTTGCTATAGCGCGTGAGAAATTCCGCCATGTTAGGGCGTCATCACCATGATCGCCAATTTTCTTTCAGTTAATTGGAAGAAAATAATAAAGGGGTTAATTTTTCACCGCCTAATAATAAGCACGCTTTGGAATCTTTCATATTTAATTTGAACGTATGTAGGCTACAGCTTGTTCCTGATCTTTATCAATTTTGTCCGCAATATATTGCCACATTTTTCTCTGATTTCCTGGTGAATTATGTTCACCTTTGCTTAAAGCCACATTATTACAGCCCTGAAAGAGCCAAAAATGAATAGTTGAATTATACACGGCAAGGCAATCAAGGCAATAAATGACAAAAAATGTAAAACTTTTATTCTAAATGAAACAATCCGCTACTACAAAGCATCATAAAATTAAAACTAAAACTAACCATAAAAAAAGTTGTATACCTCCATGCCAACATAGAAGAAGAAGAATAAGAACAATCCGACGAGCATCTGAATCCTGAACATCGGTTGATCCTTCCTTACATGATACTCTGACCGCGCCAGGGGCCCCCCCGCCCCCTCGGCGCCCTTCGACACGCCTAATCGACGATTGTCAAGGCGAAACCAGATGTAGGCGAAGGCAACGGATAGGGCGAGGGTTACCATGGCAACGACTAGGTAGGCGAACTCAAAGTAGTCTGAGTCTGCAACATGAGATAGGAGATGAAAATGATAACAAACAATTAATTCAATTGTTAATTTATCAGAATCAATTGAATATCATTATAAATCAACTATAAAATCAAGAAAAGTCACCAATAAGTTTTTGAGGTAATTACTCTGCAGAGCAGCAACAAGCAGAAGTAGAAGGATGGTCCGTCTATGCGCTAAACTTGTACCACTGCGCTAAAACACACATGCTTTCACAAGCGCATTCTCCGTCAATAATATACGATTTGTTATTCAGCAATGTGGCGCGCATAGCTCACAACAGGGAACTCGAGTCAAATCAACAGGTTAGACCTTCACTATATATCACACATCTGTGCACATATAACGCAATATACAGTTGACAAAGATATTACACTAAACTGCGTAAAAATCCATATCAACAACAATTTCACTAAATGGTCACGTCGTAAATATAATTGTCCTCACGCGAACAATCGGTGCTGCGAGTCGTCGTCGTCGTAAAGTATTCGGATAAACTCGATTGCATCGTCGAAGAACCCATCTCCGACACACTTCCGCTCTGATTCCCACCACTCCCCGATTCAATCGCCTCTCTAATGGGCCTGCTTTCATTTGTGCTTATGATGGTTGTCGTTGGTTCCAGCGCTCCGGATGGGGTTTCAGACGTGCTTCCAGATAGGATTCCATGCGAGGCTTCAGATGGATTTCCAGATGGGCCTCCGAGTGAGGTGGCGCCGCCGGTTTCTATGTGTACGGAAAAGTTTCCGGTAATGAAGGGGATGACAATGACCGGGGCGAGGAACGCACCGAGACCGAAGGAGAAATGTAAGAGCTGCATGTAGACGGAACTGTCGCGCCCCCACATGCGCAGGCACGCCACGTTACCCCCTGGGGGCGAGAGGGGAAAATATAATTTAAAATCCCCCAAGAAATTTAAAATAATTAATGTATAATAAAAAATTTAATATAAAATATCTAATATTAACATAATAATCCAAAACATCTAAACACAAAAATGTAGCAAGCTTAACTAGCGCCGCTTACTTTGAATACTAGCGGAAGTACAACTGTAGGGTGTGACCCACTCACTGCAACCCAACACGCAACTCAGCGACATACTGGCTGTATTGAAGAATTACTGCAATTAATATCTTCACATTGCACTTACAACACAGATTCATAGCTGTGGTGTATAGGCTAAGGCATCGGACTTTGAGTCCACAAGACCAGGGTTCAAGTCCCTGTGCCGGCAACTATGAAATCGTGCGTTACAGGCCCTTCAGCAAGGCTGTTGAACACACAAGTGTTGCCAGCTGCTAACCCCGTGCCAGATAACTACTTATTTGGTTGGCGTCAGCAAGGGCATCCGGCCATAAAAATCCAGCTCCAGCAGTCCTGATCAGGGCGGGCGAAAACGTGTAAACCTGTGCGAAAACATAGACATTAACAGATGACATGATAAAAAGGAGGTTAGTTTCTTTAGTTAGTTACACAGGTCTCTATTACACGTTAATCATTAAATGCCACACACATGTTAGGCATCTAAAACGCGATGCGTTTGATATTGCATCTATTAATATTCTTTAATTTCACTGTCAGTGCGAAAAAAATAGAAATAGAGATCTACACTAAACAATAAATAGCAAAATTTCCACACTTTGCATCCCTGCATTTTATATTCCATCGCATTCAACTTTATCTTCGCCAAAATTCTAAGCAGCCGTCATGAAATAGGCTGTAGTATATGACATACGAGAAACGTACCGGTGTCCAGCAGACCCATGGAGACCCCCTGACAGATGATGAGGACGACAAGCACTCCCAGCCGTTTGCACCAGGGGGCGACTGCCGTGGCCAAAGCAGTGACGAACATCGTCACACTGAGGCACATACACAGACAGAATATGCAGCAGCAGTCCATGGGTCCATTCGGCCCGCCATGGGCTTTGAAATGACCCCCATAGATGGTGAACAAAATAAAAAAAATTGCTCAAGTGCCAATCATACAAACGGTTAAGAATAGAAGCCAAAAATAATTACTGATACTATCAGTGGCTAGGGGTCGATCCAATTCTCATTAATTTCTGAAAAAAAATGCTACACATGTTTGGCATCAAATGAGTCAGGCTATTCCATCACATTCTACATTTTCCTAGCCGAAACTGTCAATAATTTAAAATTCCCATGCGTTTTATATTGTACATTATTATAACCAGTATAGGCCCTTAGTATATGCCGGTTTACAAAAATACTCTCGCACGTGGTTGATACAAGGTCTGTGATTCATGCGTGTAGAGTACCTGAGCAGGAGGTGTTGGTTAAGATAGTCGACAAACATGCCGCTGACGATGGACCCCGCCAGGTACCCCCCCGCCCGACCGGTGAAGATCCACGTTATCTGGCGCGTCGACGCGCCGGTGGAGCACTCGAGGTCTGGCAGCGTGGGGCCGGGCAGGGCCAGACACAGGCCCTGGGCGCGATAACAGCAATGTTAACATCGTTTTATTCTCGAGCAAACATATGTACAGACGGGTATAGTAGACATTGGAATGCATTGACAAACGCTAGTCCAATACGGTAAAGTTCTCGTCACTCCTAGAACGCAGCGTAGCTATTAAATTCAAATCAATCTAGTACCGTACTGAGGCCGTCAAAGTCAGGGACTTATGCCGCATCAATCGCAGTATTATTCCTAACAAGCTAGATTCCAACTGAGCATTTCAATAAGCAGGGACAACGGAATGTCTTAAAGAAACTGGCGATGAGGGGATATGCATGGCATGAGCGTTCGCATAACAGCAGGAAGCAGTGAATACGGTAATGTAATCTATGATACACGACGTGACGTACGAGGGCGAGAAACGCAGCGCAGAGACAGAACGTCTTGAGATGTCGCTCCGACACGCACAGCGGCCGCCCCTCGCCTCTGCTCCCGTCGCCGCGCCCCCCCCTAATCGATACGAGGCCCGCCTGATCAAATATGACGTCATCTTCCTCCATCATCCTGAATCTAACGACAGCACCATAAGCAATGAAGGTTACTAACGTGTGAGATAATTAATTACAGTATCGTTCAAATAATCATATGGTATGATATTGCAAGACAGAGCCACCCGGACCCACTTCAATTAGGAATATAAAAAATTCCATCTGGGTTATTTTGTCATGTTCACTGCGGACATGTTTTACAAAATAGGCTCACTGCTTGCAGAAACTAAAAACGAATCAACCGTGATCGTGATTAAACAGGGGGAAATGTTTGAATTTCGTTGTATAATACTGTACAACACAGATTTAGAGGCGATACCGTGCATTTATACAAAAGTAACTACGAGCACGCAATTTTTTTTGACAAAAACGATATGTGCTAACCGATATTGCGCAAGGGAAACATTCTACGTGGATGGCCCCTAATATTTAATGGTTTAAACAACAACATGAGTAGGCCTACAAAATGTCCACGCGTGTCATGAGGAAGAAACTTTACCAGGTTACGAAGTCATAGCAATCATGTGCGTTTTACATTTAAAAAGGAAAACCTACGTATCGCTGGCATCGACTGATCAGTCTAAAATATAATACACTTTGTGATTGTTTCCATGGCACCGCGGGGGTGAGAGTAGGTAAGAAGTGCAAAAATTACATACATTTACGACCACGCCCCTTTACATTAAGCCACGCACTGGCATTTAAATTATCCAGTATCTGAACAAGCGATTGCAATTTCAGCACGTTAACGAATAATATCGCCTGGCAGAAATTTATCCTTTACGATAATTGGTTTAAAATAACGTCATAATGCTTCAATTAATTATTAACGTAGTACACAGTGCTTTATAATTAAGTAATGTAATGTAAGCTATGTAATAATAAATAAAACGTTGCACTGGACAAAAACTATTATTATTTTAAAATAAAGACGTTGCACGGAATCAAGTAACTAATTAGCCCCAAAATCCCGTCCTTCCTTCTATCCTCCTCTAACCCCCTCAACCACCTCTTATGTCCTGGGTAAGAGAGTCCCTGCGGGACTCTCTTACCGCATCCAGAGGCCCCTGCGGGACTCACTGACCACCCTAGAGGCCCTTGCGGGGCATACATGCAGTAGGCCTACAGCCTATTGTAGCATACATGCGTACTGCAGTAGCTGCTGTAGACTACAGCAGCAGCGCTGCTGTAGTTTACAGCAGGCTGCTTGCCAATCTTGTAATTAATATCTGTCGTTTAAAAAGAAGAAGCGCAATTTTTTATTACATTGCCGCCATGTTTTTCACGAAAAGAACGCAAACAAGAACTCAGGGCATTGACATTATAATATAGGGTAAGACCATTGACTTGAATAAAGACTAAGATAAAGACTAAGATAAAGACTAGTAAAGGGTAAGACTCAGGGTAAGAACATAGGTAAGAAAAGAGTGACAATTAAGTATTTTGGAAGCCGCAGCTACGGCGCATTTCTTCTTTTTGTTGGGACCAATACTATTATATAACAATAGTTTTGGAATAATTATCTCTCATTGAACTTCCGATAGCCAACGTTAATTTTTTTTTGATTTCTCGCCAAATTTGATTTGAGTTTAGTATGTTATATTTTAAATGGACATTACACGTCTGACATTAGGTGATAATAATTACAATGAGATCAAGCGCAATAACGGCCTTTCATAGGCTAGAATTTTTTTATACAGACTTCAAGCTACCTTTATCAGTTTTTTAGGCCTATTCAATGGGAATAAAAGAATATAATTTTCATCTTCATTTCACTGTGCACAATGTTTCCTCGCCTTCACATAAGATTTATGGTATAAATTCCAATGAGCGCGTTCATATTTTATTGGAATAATAGTTTATCTGAACCAGGCCAAGAGCTAAAGGTGGCCTCAGCCTGCTACTGTACATGGTAGGCGTACAGCGCACGCATTATGCCTAAATTATTAATCAAGCTGAAGTCAGTCATTCTATTCTACAGTAACTAACTAATAATCTACAGCTAAAGTAGTCTACACTGTATATAAGTATATGGGACCATAATTATCGCTTCCAATCTCCAGTTCTGCTCTACTTCTGATCCGATGTCATTGAAGCACGAGGCATGAAAAACTCGAGTATTCTGCGCCTTCGTGATGTTTTGTCTTCGCTAGCTGTCTCCTCTCTCGGCGCAGATCTCGTGCATTCCCGCGCCGCATCAACTTCTACACTCGTGTAGTTCTCCTGAGCAATAATTATTCTTTCGATGGAGCTCAATCCAGCGTTTTTTGACTTTTTTCCCAGACATTCCGCTGCTTTGGGAAACTTAACTCTTCTTGCAGTTTGGCCAGCTGTACTTTTGATATCTACAGTTTGGTCATCTGTACTTTTGATATTCATAGTTTGACCAGCTGTACCTTCGATAATTGCAGTACTTTCAGCAGTGCTTTCAACATTGTGAGATTGGTCAGCTCTAGCACCGTCAACACATGTGCTACTGATACCTTTGCTTTCATCAGTTCCAATCTTGTCAGAGCAAGTTTCTCCAATCAAGCTGATTAATGTCGCTTTTCCAGTTTTCACTCGGTCTTTGTCGACCTTCATCCCAGTTCTCTGTTCAGCAAGCAAAACTGCTTCAGCTTGGCAAAATATTTCATGAACAGTCGTAGCCTGAGAAAATATATCGTGTTCGATAAGCGCAACTTTACAGGCATTTCTATCATCGCTTCTAGCTTTCCTGGGATCTTTACATGAACGATCAAATTCTAGATTATCCATGCCTGATTTGGATTCAACTGAATTCAGCGGATTAGCTTCAACTAAATCGACTTCATTCAAAGTTTGATTTGCGCCGCGAGAACTTCCTTCTGCTAAAACGGAGAGCCTTGCGGATCTAACTCTGTCTGGTCTCCGCTTTGATTCCCTTGGCTTCGATCTACAAGATAGAACGTCAGTGACGTCATGCGACACAGCCTTATACCGTGGCGTCACATTCACACGTTGACATTCTTCTGTATCGACGGCATCACAACGATTTCTCGAAGGGGCTAATTGTTGTGATTTCATGGTATTCCGACGCTCTGCACAGCTGTGTATGTGACGACCGCCACTGCCAGCCACATCATATCCATTATTTATATTACACATCGAGTCAAAACTATTTTCCAGCGTCCTCATTTTCCTATCGGTACTTCGGGTGAAGCGAGCCCCAGAGGCCTGCGACTTGGCGTTATCGACACTTCTGCCGCGGCGCGCGAGCCCTGTGAGGCCCGCAGAGGCGAGGGAACGAGCAGCGTGATGAATCTCTGGGCTGGTGGCCGCGTTGCGACGAAGTCCGCGATAGCGAGTGAGTCGACTGGGACTGTTACCGCGCGGGGGTGCGTTGTGAGGGGGAGGGGTGTTGTGCGGCGTGCAGGCGCCGCGGGCAGAGACGAGTCGTGGGGCTTGGAGATAGGAGAGGTAGGACAGGCACTCCGCACGCGTGTGACTGCCTGCAATCCACGATCCACACATCGTTCGATATATTACCAAACATTGAATCGGACAATTTAAATAAGATATAGATTGCACACTGTGACCGATTAGGTCTAGGCCCACACTTCTGCCATAATCATCCTGTACAAGCGTCTACACGATAATGTGTTACAGATATTAGGTGGTTAATTTCGATAATTTCATAGAACTTGAATGTCGTTTATATTTATGTCTGCGTAACAAAGCGGTGCTTATTTTGAAGTTTTCTTGTCCATTCCTATGGTGATCCTCTTGCTACCGTTGAGTTCACGAAATAAAATAAAGGAATTGCATGTCATGTGCAAAAGTCTGCCAATACTCTTGATATGTATAATAACTTCGCCAAAACCAAGATGCTCAGTAGCACAATATTCGTAGTAAAAATAAAAATACATAAAATAGCACAAAAAGACTTAGTATAGCGATAAGTTCCCAGTGTATACGCACCCAGCCTGAGCAGCCGCAGCACACGTTCCACATACAGCCGCTCCGCACGCCGCTTGGTCCCACTCAGATCGTACAGCCTCGCTATGTCACGCAGGTACAGCCCGTTAGGGTCGAGAGCGGACGAGGCTCGCGGCAGGGTCCTACTGGCCCCTCGGGCCGCACCCACCCCCATCGGGGCTCCAACTGTGGCCGGGGCGGAGCTCAGCCTTTTGGACAGGGGGGTAAAGGGCGCTCTTTCTTTGGAAGGGTTATCTTTCACCGGCGAGGAGCTTGGCCTTGTGAGCGCGGGCCTTCTTTCGTTGGAAGGGCAATCTTTGACCAGCGCGGAAATGTGCCTCTGAGCGGAAGCAGCGGTGCAGTTCGGTTTCAAGAAGCTATGTTTCGTGGTTGTCGCGGGAGAGGGAGATCGGCAAGTTCGAGATCTTGTGATGCTCTCATGCCAAGTGTCTTTGTCCGTCCGAACTGAAACGAGCTTCTTCTTACTCGTAGTAGCAGATGTGGATAATGGTGTAAGCCTAGCTCTCGTGTATGTATCTCGCCATTCTGGACGAGGCGCGATGGGTGTTGAGAGTCGTTTCTTGCGCCAAGTCGGCATTCTTCTCGTCAAGGTGGAATCCACCGCACGCTTTGGTAAGCTCAGCAATCTGAGCAAATATTGGGTCTTTCATCGAAATCAGATTTATAGCATAGTCGTAAAACACTCCTATTTGCAAAACTTGTTTCTAAGGAAAACCTGCTGAAATTCGTGAATGTCATATCTACTAACAACATAGGCCTCTCTGCGGTTTCAATCAAGAGGCTCTTAAACATTTTTCATTCAGAGACTGTTCAGACTCTGGTTTAGGCTATATAGTAACGTACATCGGGCTGCTGATTAACGTTGGATTGTTGTGTGACTTGTGCCAATGAATTTCGCCACGCCGCCGAATTCTGGCTCTCTGGGAAGCAGGCGCGTAGACTATAAATGTTAGCGTATAATCAAATTTTCACAACTGCCACACAAATTTTGAGGGGGTAGGTAACGACCCACCACCCTCTCGCTTCGTTATGCTATTGTACGCCTCTGTAGGCTACATGCATGCAACCTACATGTGCATGCACAATAGGAGGCCTGTATACCAGCATGCATGTTTCAGTATCATGCAGAGTCTACTTGAAATGGAATGAGCAAACACTAGCAAACTGCTCTGCAGCGCAGACTGCAGAACTCCGAGCAATGCGTGTAGAATGTACAGCGCAGTGTAGAATGTACCCTGTACAGCGCAGTGTAGAATGTACCCTGTACAGCGCAGTGTAGAATGTACCCTGTACAGCGCAGTGTAGAATGTACC
>JAQIWG010007730.1:0-12057 GCA_034695025.1 Chamaedrilus cognettii | reverse complement strand
ACTATAAGTACCAATTTTCATTAAAATCGGAGACATGAGGGTGTTTAGCCCTGGATGAGTTGACATGGAATGACCCAGCGCTATTTAAATTTAAAGCCGGTCTATTTCTGCTTAGAATCACGTTTGTTTGCTCTCAGGCAATGACATCTCTGCATTGAACTCGGTGCCTGCGGCCATCTATTCCTTTCTGCGCGGCCTGAGGCCCATTGACGGCATTCCAGAGGAGGTGGGCGTGTTCTCTGCTACTTCTATAAAAATATTAATATCAATAGTAAATTTTTCGTTAGTTTCATAGTCTGACGACCGTATTATCGGCGATGCAATATCTATCTACCTTTCCTTCTGTAAATTCTAGATAGTAGTAGTAGTGGTAACAATGACAATTTATTACATGCCTGCTTCCCAAGAAACGCGGATTTGGTGGCGTGAAATTTTCAGGACACGCTCGTTGATATGTGATGCAAGCACATGGGGAGACTTGCCTAATCTCGATTGTTAGCGGATTTGATGGAGTCACTGTTGTTTTGCGGATCAAACATTCATTGTGACAATAATGTTTGTTTGTATTCAAGTGTAAACCTGCGGCCTCATTCACAAAACAGCCGTAAGGTAATCTTAGTCTTAGGACGTTTGAATGCAAATCTTATGAACATCATTTCTTTTAGAATCGAGTTTTGCAGTTGATTTGAGAAATTAGCAAAAATGACATGCACGCTAAAATTTCGTGTTCCACTGTATCATCAGCTTGTTCAATTTTCTATCGTTGCAAATAAATAAACTGCAATTAATTTTGATTGCGATGGTTTGCTGCTGCGCAGTACAATTCCTTCTCACGCACCATCCTCTACGCGATCTCACTCGGTGGCGACACAGACACGATCGCGACCATGGCGGGCGCTGTCGCCGGCGCGTACCATGGAGCGGGGGCCATTCCCACAGCGTGGAGCCGCGCCTGCGAGGGGCTCGATGACGCGCTCAAGATGGCCGACGACCTCTGTCGGATCTCCCTAGAGCTGGGGAAGGGGGCACCGCCGCCGGAGGGTGGTGGTAAAGAGGACAGCACTAGCGCCATGGAGCCTTCTTAGGTCTTATGAGGAACTGGAGCTGTGAATGACTTTCTGTGCACTTTACTAGTGAACACTAGTCCTGCATGGCTTGAGCCAAAATCGTCTGTGTTTTTCGGGCAGTTGACAAAAATTTTGTTTTTTGGGTGAATGGCATGAATGCCTTTTTGGTGAATTTGTTATTGATCTTTCGCCCTTAGAATTACTGGTTGTATGGTGATGAACAGAGCAATAATTATTAATATTGCTGTGCATCAGAAGGGGCAGCTGACAGAATAGATTTGGTGAAAAAGAGTTTGGCCTGGCAAAAAAAAAATTTTTTTTTGGGACCCAGAACAGGCACTGCCTGGCAGAGAATAATTTCAACACACTGTTCAGTTCAGTTTCGGATACAAATTCAGTTTCTGCCAGCATTCCTAGTATGCTGGTGGAAATATAGAATTTTGTATCCGAAATCTGTTTCTAACCTATATAAAAAAAAATTGAAATCTAATCAGTTTTTTGTTGTTACTAGGAGTGTAAACTTTATAAATATAAAAGCATTTGAACGGGTGGTCGCTGTTTGTGAACGCATGCAGCGCTAGTCCTGAGCATTACTTTTTTTGCCTTCAATTTTTTCTAAGATCAAAATCTGGAGCTGTATGAAACTCATACTGTATACAATTCAAAACTGAGTCAAAGCTGCTGACGATACTTTTTTTTATGTTTTACTGCCTAGACTGGATGTCAAAGAGTACAATAATCATGATGTAATTGCCCGGAAGGTATTATTAAAGCGTTTAGATAAATTTTTGCAATTGTCAGATAGAATTGAGCTTTGAACTCTTTCCATTTTATAAATTGTGTTTCTATTTTTTTAAATGTGTAGCTTGGTTTCTAGTGACGAGGTAACAGTAATAACGTAGTATGTATATGCAGCTTTCTTACTTGAGATGATGATGATGATGATCCACTTCTTTACAATTCAGACTGATGTTGTTCTGTAATCAGTGATGCTGTTAATTTCACTTAGGGCTAGTTTTTCCAACACGGATTAAATGCTGGTTCAGGATTTGGCCTATGCAAAATGGTGGGTTAAATCCTGAACCACCATTTAATCCATGTTGGAAAAACCTGCCCTAATAAGCGCTAATTGAATGCATGAATGAGCTGAGACAAAGACAAAACCATTGAGAACTTTTTTTGCGATATTGTTCTGTTTGAATCTAAGAATTCTTGATGCCTTCCAAATTCCTCGGCAGGAATCTACGGTGACGTTAAAAACCAATGAATGTTGGTGTATTGTATTAAAAGAGTTACGTGTAATTGTCATTTGGGTCATTTTAAATACTCTGGAATTTGTGACACACCAGTAGTGTTATTATCATTGTGCTGGTTAAAATAACTGCTCATCTTTAAAAAGTAACATAGAGATAAAACCGATGATGCGATGAAATGAAGTGAAAAATGATGCGATGAATTTTTATGATGTTGGTTTTTTGAATTTAAGAATTCATTGTGACTCCATAGTATTCCAAATGATGTGGCATGAATCCGCAGTGACACAAAAAAATCAATTATTGTTAGGCCGGTTTTTTCCATCTAGTGTTAAAATTTAATCCGAGATTTATTCTGCAAAAACCAATAGCATGGCGCTAAATTAACCACAGATCAAGCGTTCAGCGCGCTCATTGGGTGTGACGACGTCATGACCTCGTATTTAATTTTAACATTTGATGGAAAAACTTGGCCTTAGTGTATTGTATTAAAAGGGTTACTTGTAATTGAAATAGAATCGTTAATTTGCATAATCGTTGAGCATTATGGCCGTGCTGATTAAAGTAACGGCTCATCTTTAAAAAGTAATAAAGCGTCTTGATCATCGGCCAATGCGAGCAATGATGTCAATGTTTAAAGTGAACCTGTTGGCTTATTACATTGTTAGGTTTACATCACGCATTTTTGTGCGACATGTACGATAAAAATTTACGCAATTCATGAGCAGTCTTGGATCATTTATGCTCATTTAGCTTAATATTTGATGATGTTGATTTTGAAGATTGATCACGTGTAATGGGACAGTTTTGAACCGTTAATATTTACGAGTTGAGATCTGGGTCAAACTGAGCGCAGTTCAAATTTCCCGGCAGCCGATTGGTCAAAATGAACTTTGCGAGCATGATACCAACACTTTATTGAACAGCTAGGTACTGGTAGCCTACTCGTGTTGTTTAGTTTTCAGATCACCGAAAAACAATAATGATTATTGAACAAATCAGACTACGCAAATTTAATCTCCTGATCTCAAAAAATTTTGTCTTGCAAATATTGAAGTGTTACTGTAAAACATGAGTGTTTTGCGTGCATATAACTTCGGCGAATTTCGCGAATCGGGAAAACTTGCAAAAATTACGTGCGAGAAAATAACGCTGCAAGAGCTGTTTACGATTGACGGTCCTCAAAAGTGTGAAATTATGTACAGTAAAATGTCAAAGAGGCAAAATTACATGCAGCAAAAATTTCATGTTTTACAGTATTGCGTTTATTCAGTTCAGTTTGCTTCAAGGAGAGGCCAAAATTCTGGCTGTTACTTTGTGAATGTTACCCGCTTTAAAGATACAATGAAACGTCATCGATCAAACCGCGAAGTAGATTTTCACTGGTGTATTTTACAAAGAATATCAAGCGATCACAAATGATCAGTAGAAGACAAGATGCTTATTTACACCGTTGCGTTCAAGGGACAAAAGCCCTTTAACGCCGACATCAATAAGTTACATTGCATATACATTACACATGATTATATACAGAAGTGTCAATCAAGCTTGTTCGACGCTCACAATTAGTGGTTAATCGCTGAGAGAAATCTCAATTAATAATAATAACAGCTGAACCTATGAGCAATGATTATTATGCTGATAATAATTATCCATAAATATAATATTGAAACTAACAATATTCGTAGTTCAATTGTACAGTAATCATTAATATTGAAGTTACCACACTTGACATAAAAACTTGAAAAAATTGCCTTAAAATTTGCAATAAAACGTTGAAAAATGCATGCTTCCCTATCTATCTGATAGTTTATCTGTTTTGTTTGTTTTTTTGTAGTTTAAAAACCGTGTGTAGCACACAAGGCTATATACAGTCCGGTCTGTGCAAGAGAGCCGGCACAGAACCTCTCCCCCTTCTCTAGTCGCCTCCTAGGACTTGCCCGGGAAGCTCTGGGCTGCAAGCCAATTCTTTGTTCCCTGGCCTGCAGGGAGTGATAGTTCATCTGCAGGCTTCAATATTACATATAGTCGTTTTAGGAACAGCGTAAAACATGGCGTGAGTGCGCGGAACAGTGACAAGTCACATCATAGGCTACTACATATAATGTCTACACATGACTGTATGCAATTTAATTATAATAAAAATAAATTTAAAATCATGCCCGTTAACAAAAACGCTTTAGAAAAATGTTGCAATATTAGTTGCCAAGAATTAACACATCGCAGCAGTAATAAACATACGAATAGGGCTACTAATATTTAAGAAACCAACTTTTTTCAAGTCAATCAAAGATCAGTTTGCGCATTTTTAAATATTTTCACAAAAGCATTAAATCGAAGTAAGTATCATCACAAAAAGATGACTCGGCGAAAGTGTAATGTATTTACAGTACATGCAGTATCAACTATTAGCCTAGTACAGCTTTCTCTAAAATCAGAGTTCTAAGCACGCCACGCAGAAAGCATCATATTAGGGCCTACTTACCGAGTTAGCGTACAGGGCGGGTTTCTCCAACACAGATTTAATAATGGTTCAGGATTTAACCCACCTTTTTGCGTAGGCTAAATCCTGAACCACCATTAAATCCGTGTTGGAGAAACCAGCTGTGTACAGAGTGCGCGGTAAATCTGACCAGCGAATCACAATATCCCAGCGTATCTATCTGTTGGCCTAAGCGAGGACGTATGTGTGTGAGGGTGTGTGTGTGTGTGAGTATGCTTGCCATGATGCCTGAGTATTCAGTTTTGAAGATATCGACATACAATTTTCGCAGTGGGTCGAGAGTTTCATCTGATTTTCAAAGTTTACAAAGCTGGGTTACGTTTAAAATGTTGATTAATTGGCTTTTTGCATTTTATTTACAAGTACTTGACAAAATAGAAATTCTCAAATATTTCCAAACTTGAATTTTCGGGCTCTTCTCTCAGTCTTCTCATCGTACTCAGCCTTCTTCAATTTCTTCACATATGAACAAAAAACAATAATTTTTGGCTAAGTGCTAGCGGTTCACTAGTGTCTCGGGGATTATTTTTCACGGGTCACTCTGTATACTTAATCCCATTATATGCGTAATCTCTTAAAAAAATTAATAAATTAATAAAACTGAAGAGCATTTCCCATTTAAATGTACAGTAATATGATATATATGATAATATATCATATATTATCATATGATATATATGATAATATCTATACAGCGCAGCAATCAATAAACTGCCTTTCATAAACAGAAAATAAGACGCGGTCCAAATATACTGGGCTACAATGAAACGTGTACAAACTAGAATCAGAACACAGTCGTACGATGAAAAGATATTTATTGCATGCGAAACATCGTATGTACTACACTGCTCAAAAATCACAATCATTTTAAAACGTTTTACAACGCAATAAAAATATGTTTGAGAAAGTGAGCGAAAGCCCACAGAAGATGAATTGAATCAACCCAAACTTTACTACAAGCCAGTGATTTGGCATAGGCGCATATCACAAGTTATATCGCTGTCGCTAAGCTCGTCAAATTTTGTTACATAAATTTTTTTTTTTTTAGGAAAAAAAATTCTCAACATTATACTCCTTTAAAATACCAGTTTAAATCACCAGTAAAGCCATAACGGTTGCTTGCGAGTCATAGGCTCATGGCCTAACTAGAGTTCTACGATCGTAAACAGTTTCTAAACGGCGAATGCATGTCTGCAGGCACGCATGTAGACATGTCGACTTTTTATATTATTATTGCAAACAGTGAATTGCACACACGCTGACAAATTGACATTGACAACATACAACGATATAAAGCGCTTCTGCTCAAGTGAACAAATAGATCAGGCTCATAACCATCAATATAGGCATAGGCTATATCAGTGCTGTAGTCGTAGTTGAAAAATGACTACACTGAAAGTACCCCACGGAAGATCGCTTTTCTTTTTCTTGCAGAAGTTGCGAGATGCTTGTGGAAATTTTTAGCACGTATAAATTTTCCGGGTCATTCTTTGCAATGCTCAGATATTTCTAAGGCCATTTTTAACAGTGCCCAAACCTCAGCGAATACCCGCATTGCGGGTATTCAAATAATGTAAAATAACACCCTTCAAAATTGAAAAGTTCAGTAGGCCTGTACTTGCCTAAACACACGGCCTCGTCACTCGACCTAATCAACAAACCTTTCTTCTACTAGTAGCCTATTCAAATCATAATCGCCTTCAAATATACACGTGATTGACACAATACAATGTATGCAAAGCGCACTTTCAGCTCTCAAATTCGACATGAAATTTGTGGGCTTGCTATGCTAGATGCAATGTGACACCTGAAAAGCAACGTACTAGTAATGCTCAAATACCCTGAATCGGCGAAACAATTATTCATGATAACCAGTTGTAATCCTACATGCTTTGGGCGTTTAAGGACCGTTTGTAATAACAAAGACTATTACAGTCCGGTTCTGTGCCTCGGCCTCGGCTTTGACAAGCAAAGACCCGCTCCCCCTTCTTTAGTCGCCTTAATGATTCGCCTGGGAGAATCCCAACCGCGGCAAAAATCATAAGTGCACTCTTGGCAAAGGTGATTTAAATTCATCACTAGTCAGCCACAAGTGTTCCTACGATGTTTACCAGTCCACGGTGGAACCACCACCAGCGACCATCAGCTGGTGCAATGGGGCGTCACCTCCTTCCCGTAAGGGGCTAAAAAAAAAATACCCAAAAAATTGAAATAAAATGTGGGAATCAATTGATGCTAAATAATGCAGAGTAGCATGTCATTAACAGATCAATGGAATGAGTCAAAGGAATTATGTCGACGTAATCGAAACAATTAAAAGAGACAACCGAAGAAGATGCATAAAACGTACATTACACGGCACAAAAGATTGAGAAATACAACAGCTCAAGCAACAGCATGAGAACGATTAAACTTCTAATTAGCTTTAAAAACTTGAAACGCTCACGTCGGTAGCACAGGGTGGTGAATTTATTTTGCTCATAAACTGAACAATGCCGTAGCTGTTCTGTCATTGTGAAATCCATGAAGTCGGCTATTAGTTGATTCTTTGGATTTTAGCCATGCAAACATGTTTTCTTGTTTTGATCATTTCTGTTAAACCGACTAAAACTTATTCATAAAAAGCCTTTCATAAAGCTGGCAGTACATATGAAGACAACAAAAATTTATGAGAGAACTTTAAATCATGGTGTTTACTTACGATATCTTCCACGCGCTTTATTTGAATATTTACATTCTAAAACCGTAAATGCGAACCAAGTGAAGATCGAGTAAATGTAAAACTCGTCGATAATTAATATCGACGTGATGTTGAAAATGTAGATATTTTGTTGCAATGCAGTGAAGGAATCTGAGATCAATGAGGCCTACTATTGTAGGCATTGAGATAATAAACCAACTTTATACACAATGGCTGACGCATTAGGTTCAATAAATTTCATGCAAAATAAGCAATTGAAATCTTCCGCTTGCCACATTAAACAGAAAATTTAAATAAGTCCTTAGTTTGTAGATTACAGCATCAAATAGTAACGAGTTGATAGCGACCAACGATTTTCTTGACGCTTGCTGATATATATGCTCATAGAAAAAGACTGAAAAAAAGTGCGAAAAAACAAAAAAAATGTGACAGGATTTGCTAAAATTTGCGAGCTAAACACGCAGAAATTGCGGAAAAATTCTGAGACGCACAAAAAAAATTATTACTGTAGAACAGGAGATTTTTGCTGAATGTTATTTTGACCATTTTGTCTCAAAAACATTTTGCTGCACTTATTTTTTGCATTTTCGAGAACTGTCCATTATAAATAGATTATGCAGCATTATTTTTGCGCACGTAATTTTTCCGAGTGTTGCTGATTCGGGAACTTCGCCAAAAGTACACGCGCGCGAAAATTTAATGTTATACAGTATTCCAAAAAACGCTTCAGCATCCATGTATACTTTGTATAGTGCTATCAAATAGTTTCGCCTCACTAATCTTTGTGTATTCAAATTGTAAAAATTTCTGAAAAGGAAATAAAATTTTTTATAGAAATCGCCATAAATTTATGTACCATTGCAATATATTGATGCTGAAAATTAAACTCTTTCACAAAAAAATAGGCAAAAATGTAAAATTTCAGAAAAATTGCGGCAAGTTGCTAATTATAAAAAAACGCAAAGGTTGCGAGAATTCACAAAAATGTACAAAAACCAAAAAATAAAAAAATCGTACCATTATGCAGTCTCTACTTATACTCTGGGTAAGTCTATTAGGATTAGTACTCCAAAAATTACGTTTTTTTGAAACTGTACTCTGATTTTGAAATGGGCGGAAGTAGCATCATTACTCATAAAAATGGACGATGATGGAGTAGGCCTACTCTAGGCCTACTCCTTTTTGGAAAGGCATAAAAGTGAACTACTCCTGTTTTATAAGCAGCAGGCGTAACGCTACTGCTATTTTGTAAGGGCTAAACTGAACTCTGGTTATACTGTCAGCGAGCATCTACCTGCGTGGCCACTGCATGACACACTGTCATCAGCTACATTCGATACATAGCGCAGCCGACTCAAAGCACACGAATGATTGCAACATAGATTATATTTCGGGTTATTTGATTCCAGAAGATTTTCAGTGGGGGCATTGCATTCCTCACTATACATCAGATCCATAGTCCTTCTCATTGCTTTGAATGGAAAATCCTGTAAAAAAAAAACTGACGATCCCATCGATCACCGCCTGAAATGGGGAGAATTTCTCGAACGAAGCACACGTAGCATTATGCAGCATCAAGCTACCTGCGTTCCAGATGGGATTATTACATTATTCTCCATATTGGGCCGTGATCGACAAGATCGTCAAAAAACTTATCAGTGAAACAATACTGTTGTGCTTCGGCTAATGGATCAAGGGAGCACGAATGGTCATAAACTGCGAGTCAAGTGCTGTGAATAATACAACACAAAATAAACCAGGGGCGCGTAAAGAAGGCAAGCGCTTGGCTCAGCAAAATCTTGCTGTTCAACGAAAAAGCGAAAATACAATCAGCGTGAGGTAGGGATGATTGGCATGAAACTCAACCGCGCAGGCCGTATTTTCTCATTTTTTCTCTTACTTTACACGCCTCAGATCGATCTTCTACGCAAATGTTAAATGCTAAATGATTGCAAGAGATTTGGACTACAAAATGAGATTACAAATAAAGCCTACCGGTAGCCTAATAATCAACATTCAATCTACGTTATCGATCCTGCTTTCCATAGCCAATGGTAGTCTATAAACGTTTAGTAAGCGAGTACCATCAATATATAATAATAATAATAAAAAGTAAATAAAATAATAATAAAACTGTACCTTGGAATATACTAACGCCGGAACTACGGTAACACATGAAGTGACATAATCTTTTAACGACTATATCTGATGGCTACACTCAAGAAACACGCCTACTAAATTTCTTTTGGCCCAATCTCATATGTTCGGATGCAGAGAAACGAATTCCTCTGATAAATAGCATTAAATTAGGATAAAATTAGCCGTTGACGTCAGCGCAAGAGCCGGCAAATTGCTGGCGGCATGAGACCACGATTACAAAGTGATGCGTAGCTGTGTGCGTAGCATCTACGACATAAATTAATGCCGCAAGCATTTAAAACTGAGATTCCATGGTGAACATCACAGAATGCAAACTGAGAAAAAGCTTAAAGCCATCTCAACACAAGCTCACGCATACAATGAAACATAGTAATTAGAATATAGCAGTAATGCGAATGAATGGTCTACTGTTTATGTTGCGTAGTTCATTATCACCGCCATCTTGTTATTCAATGCGTATTTAAGGCCTCAGCAATTGCTCCGCTTAGATAGCCGGATTTTGGTATTTATGACACATCTTGGGAGATATTAAATATGATGTAACAGTAGTCAATATTGACAAATTTATTCCTAAGAAACTCGGCCTAGAAGTATCTAGTTAGTTCCTGTATAGTGTGAAAAACAGGAAACAGTGTTTGTTTTACCAAAGATCTTTGAAAAATTAATAATAAATATACTTCATTCGCAGTACTCGATCCCCTATATAATCTGCAATGTAGCACTAACACAAAGTGCGCGAATCAACTGATCATACCTAACTAACGCACAACCAATAAAGATGTTTGAATGTAACAAGCAGAACAGTCAAACCCTATATCGAATCATAAAATTTACCTGAACAGACAACAATACAAATAAGATGCAAATCTGTAACATAACCACAAATATGGTATCTAGCATAGGCACATGCCGCTGATATCTGTGACACATGCGTAACACATAGAGCCCACTGAATATTCATATTCACTGAATATTCATATTCACTGAATATTCATATTCACAACTACAACTACGACACTAAGCCGGTGAGCATCGCAAGTATTACTGTATTTATTTCACTGCTAAATAAATAAATTCTAGTATTAAAACAAGCGACTGAGGCGCTAAGTGAGTGAGTTCATCAAACGTTTATATCCCAGAGGATTGAGTGGCGTCACGCTAGGCATGGACGATTGAATTGAACAGGTCACTCTCAACTCGCCAATTGACCAACTCGAGATTAACTAGCAATGGTGGGTGTGGGTATTAGTAAGTAGTAGTAGAAACATAATAAAATTAGTCAGACCCCGCCTCTTACATGTGGAATCAATGAGCAACGTTCCCTCTAAGGAACCGGGATTGCTGAAGAAATGTGACACTGCGTGAGCATGCGGATGAGTCTGACACCAATTGAATTCAACTAAACTCAAGACAAGAAAAGGATCGCGCTGCGCCACTAGCTGCATCATAATCGGAGGTGAGCTGTGGCTTAGCAGCGCAGCTCAGAAGGAACACTGCTTTAGAAGGAACGCTTATCCAGTTAAGTCAACAAATCCAACTGTTTAAAGTAAAACTGCTAAAAAGAGCTTGCCTGCATCAAGGTTTATATTTCTGCCATTTCATATCAATGATGTCAAGATAGAAGCCAGTGGTTAGGCGTGAGACGCAAAACAAAAACGTCTGCAATCCAAGATAAACGCCTAACGTGCGACGATGAGAAGCCAGTGATGAAAAGAACGATATCACACGCAGCGGGAAAACTTCAAGACAAAAAATCAGTCGCTTAGCGGATACCATGCAGCAGTGAGGCCACAGCTTAGTCACTCTCTCGACAGTTACACACTTTTGCTGTTGTGTGCCATCTAACGCACGATCAATACAGATATCGGTGTCAAGTTAGAAACACAATGTTCTACATAGGTATAAAATGCCAATTTTCTACAATATAAACAGACTCCAACCTGACGCAACTCTAACAGCCTTGCTCTAATCCCTCAGAACACCTCAGAACAAAATAGCCGCTGGATCTATCAGACTGCTTAAATTGCTGAATTTATCACAGCCATAACATCGGCAAAATTAGTTTAACTGTTGTGATACGAATTCAATGATCAAATAAAGTGACAGATCAGTGAGCAATTCCAGATGCCGATTGAAAATTGAATCTCTATTGCGTAATGGTTCGATAGCGCCAACTACCTAACTATATATATGGTATCCATGCACAAGAAAGGATAGGACTAACTATTATTAATATCACCAGACTTCAAAAAGTATCACCTAGCTTCCACTGTTTAACCCACACCCAACTGGCAAGCCCACACCCAACTGGCAAGCCCACACCCAACTGGCAAGCCCACACCCAACTGGCAAGCCCACACCCAACTGGCAAGC
>JAQIWG010007729.1:0-12058 GCA_034695025.1 Chamaedrilus cognettii | reverse complement strand
TCAAATCTGGACTGTTAAGAGGCCATAAAGTAAGAGGAATGAAGTTTGGCTTACTTTTTATTGAACCACGGTGTACACACTAGAAATGGTAACTAAATTCTAAACTCATTTGAAACACCCCATACAAAAAAATCTATGTCTAGATTACACACAATTTCTTCTGGAGAAACCATCAAAAACTTGCTTCTAAATCAACAAAATGCAAAATCAGCAAACGTCTAATATCTCTATTAGCTAACATTGACACGCACAGGCTGCTCGTTTCGCTACGGTGTGGCTCAGTAATGTTTTAGACTAACATAAAAACATCTTAGCGTAGTATACACCGTAATGCGCCATACAATAAAATCTATTTCAATTCATTGCATTAACGATTCAAAAGCGCACGCAATGAAATCTATAAGACACGACAACAAAGTACTTAATCAGAAATTTCTGTATTTAAATCGCTTACCATTTAAAGCCTGAATTTCGACAGATCCAAGTTCCCCTACTTTCTGCTTCAGCTTCTCGACAAGTAGCGACAAGCCAGAAGTTGTTTCATCCGCCCCTTCTCGCTTCACGACAAGAACCTTCTGTCCAGCACTAGGCTTCGGCGTATTCGCATCCATTTTATCAGAAAGCCTTGGACAGGCAAAAATAGCAAAAATAAATTAAAAGCAAAAGGCAGTACTGGAACATTGATCTCTAGCCTATGATGATAAACGTAAGTGTAACATTTTAGAGAACTTGCAATAAATTCATTTACGCGTTATTGATCGGATAATACTTTCTGAACCACATTAGTCGTGCTAAATTAATATTATATCGTAACATTCAAGATGATATGATGAATATGATGATTAACATCATTAAAAAACCTTGGATTTGTACATTCTGAATTCACAATGAAACGCTATAAATAACTAAACATTGAAAATCAAAACTATGCCAATACGGTACCGTATGGTACGGTATAAAATAAGGCATGACTTGTCTAAAATAGGCCTAACCAAGTTCTTTCTTTCTTTTTTGAACAGGACAGATAAATTTAATTCAGATAAACGAGCACATACCTCAAGAAGTTAATAATCCAAATAATACCTAACAGCCGCTCCCTTTTATCTGTGAACTGGTATTGCGTAATTAAATTAATTATTTTATTTCTTTCATAAATCTATTTTATTTTATTTTAACAGATCTAATTTCTAGTTGCAGTATACATGGCAGCCAATGAAAAACTCGATATAAATCTCAAGTAAGCTATAGGTGGTGTTTCAAAATATGTGGCCCAAATATACTTGAACTTCAAGTCCAGTTTAGCTCTATAGAACTTAGAAGCGCTAATGAAGATTTACCACCTTACTTAAATGGAATTGAACTAGCCTAAATGAAATAATAATTTAGATTTGAAATTTAGATGATTTTACAATGCATTAAGTTGACTCAGTTGAGTGAATGATGACATGAGTACGGAACAAGAACGCAGAAAAGAAAAGAAACAAATGAATTGAGTGTCGATTGGGTAAATTATTTTGTTGGTAGTTGCGCAATTTTATATTAGATGACAATGTCATATAATAGCCTAGTAAGAATAGTTTAAGCTATGTCTCAAATCAACTTTATAAGGGTCAAATCATTAATTGTACAATTAATGTAGCTAGGCATAGGAACCAAATTTATATTTAGAGGTCTTTTATATATCAATGTGCAATAGTTTGTGTCGACTTTTCAAAATTTTGAGAAACATTGTCCCGCTAATTAATGGAAAACTGCGCACTTACAGCTACAATTAAACTTAGAAATCAAATTAAGTTTGAATATTTCAAGTAGAAAGTTGTCATAGGTCAATAAATTCTTCAAACAGCTTTTCATATATTCATATAATCATTCTTTTACGAATAATTATGATTTACATTTCACCTACTTGTCAAAATCACTGATCTTAAATCGCTGTGCCTATCTTAGCAGTGCGTATGTGACTGGGTCTAAAAAAAACACATTTGGCTATTTTTTGATGCTAATCATAGCACACAAAGTATTATGAACTTCAAAAATGCACAAATTTCATCGAAAAAGCACACGTGTGGGCCGTGTGGCTACACGGGTTGGTTTACTTACCATACGTTCAATAAGAGAATATTGATAGCGACATTCTGTTACAAAATACCCTAAGTGAAGATGTACTAATGCACAGCAATAATTGAAGCTGTACTATAATCAACATAGAAATCATGATATAAGCTAGGTTGTCCAAACATCTACATATAAATAATAATGTATGAAAATACAATTCAATCAAAAGATAAATGAAATTAGGTAAAAATTACAAATGCCCAAAAAAGACAGATTAGGAAAGCCCAACTTTATCCAATGATTAAAAAAGATTGAAGAAGAAAAATCTCTGAACCATTCCATAGATAACGAAAGTAAAAATATGTACGTCGAGACCGGGTGAGTTGTGATAGCAAATGGCGACTATGCTACAGCTAAAAGCCCTACTGTCATGGGTTTAAAATTTGGATTGATGTCAAGCAATGTTCCCTCTAAGCTAAAGTCTCGGAACGGGCCAAAAAAAGTTGCTTACGCGCACTTTTTTTGCCACGTGTGACTTTCTTCAGCACTTTCCTATTTTTTGCGAATGTCATCTATATGAAAATTCAGAATTCTTCTTGAATATTGGCTGAAGTTTGAATATTGTATAGTCAGAAAATTATGAAGCAATAAAGAGTCAAAGAATGTCTAATTTTTAAAATCACGGTTTGCTATCGGTACATCAGTTGTGTTTAAATTTATTGGCTTACTTGACGCCCAAAATTTCATGCGCAGCTTTCAATTTTTTGTGCAGTGTCTTTGAAATTGGTGCGTTACCGCTCATACATGCAGCTTAGAGGGAACATTGGCGTTCAAACTTCAAGATGATAAAGCATCCACTGTTACTGGTTGGGATGGGTGTTGGAGCTAAAAGATGGGAAAGGCCTCCATTGCAATGCTTTCCACAGCACACAAATCGACTCCCCGAAGGATGCGGAAGTAGCCCTGCTCCCCCCAATTTCCCCCCCAGCTGTTCTTGATCGTCCAAAACTTGACCCCGTCCTCCACCCCATACCCAATCACAGTCACGACGTGATTGGTCTCTTCAAACGGAGCGAAGCGACTCGATAGGCCTGTAGATGTACACGTAGCAGCATCAAACAGAGCCATAACATAAGAGAATCAATAGCGAAAGATAAGGATTACAGTGTCGAATAACTTGTTCAGTTGCATTTTTAGATGATCGTAGCGGTAAACCCAACAAATTTCTCGACCATTTGCAGGGATATGAGTGAAAGTTGGAACTTATTTTCCATTAGTCGAGCGGTGTAGCCAATGGTCAACATGCTGCGGATCAAAGTCCCACTGCCATTGGTCGGGATGGGTGTTGGAACTAGAAGATGGGAAAGACCTCCACTGCAATGCTTTCCACAGCACACAAATCGACTCCCCGAAGGATGCGGAAGTAGCCCTGCTCCCCCCAATTTCCCCCCCAGCTGTTCTTGATCGTCCAAAACTTGACCCCTTCCTCCACCCCATACCCAACCAACGTCACCGCGTGATTGGTCAGTTGAAATGGAGCAAAGCGGCTCGATAGACCTGCAGTTGTTGCATAATAAAAAAAGTATGAGAGTACCGCAAGCAGTCCTGCAGATGAGGGTAGGCCTATAGCCTAATTATGCAAGTCTTCGCCGCTCATCCACCTCTTTTTTTCACCTCTTTTTTTCAAAACATATCCACTCCTGTCAAACATAAACTCTTTGCTGTATGTTATTTTCACGGTTTTTCACTCGGAAATTTTGTTGCATCTAATTTTTTTCGCGTTTCTCAGAGATGCCCATTACATCTCGCTTCTGCAGCTTTATTTTTGCGTCTTTAAGTGCTGCTAGTTTTACTGATTCGCAAAATTCATCAAAATGACACGCACGTGAAAATTTCATGTTTGACTCTATTTTTTCTCCTGCCGAGTGAACCATTATCATTTGCGTACTAGGTGCATAACATCCACTATTATATTCGGGCCCCTTCTCAATGCTTTTTTAAAGCCTACGCCACTGATTGAAAGCATAGGCTGCGATCCTGGGTGGGCAAGTGCAAGGGGGGGGAGGGGCGATCAGGTGACAAGGGGGCGATGGTTGTACTAATTTCGCCTCCCGAATATTGTTATAGCCCAACATGTTATAGCCTATTTGGAATAATATTCTCCATTGTTCTTCTAGACCAAATGCCAACATCATCGGCAATGTCCCGACAATTCATGTCTTAGAATCAAAATGCGAATGCAGATGCGTAAATTTGATAGCGTTTTACTTCTAAGAGATAGGTCGACTCAGTTCTAATCGGTAACTATTAATTAATCTTCAGAAATTGTATTCTTTAATCTCTTAGAAAGCAAAAAGATCAGGGAGTTCAAGGGCTGGCCACAGACTGGCGTCATTCAACCGTGGCAGAAGAGAAAAACTAAAAGTCTGAAATTAGTGTGACAGAATTTTGAATTAAGACACTTATCTTCATGTTTTCATTACATCCTTCCAATTTAATAGTTAAAGCAGGAATTCTTAAGCGAACAAATGAATGTGGAAGTTAAGAATTTATTCGCAGATACCTGTGTGCTTGTAGATACCGCCGATATACCGTTGAAAGTCAGGGTAGACTTGGAAGGAAACAGCAAGGGGTCCGTGAGCCACTAGAGCTATCTTCATCGCCTCTTCATTGCATCTAAAGCAACATAGTATCGCAGAAATTTTACGCAAAACTTATGCGCAGAAAGCTTATCGTGACCAATAACATATAATGATAATAATGATAATATATTATTATCATTATTTATAATGATAATAATTGTTATAATGATAATAATAATCATCATCGTTTTTGACGTCCATTTTATGGCAAGCCTGTAACGCTGTCTGCCTTAACAGGTTGGACGTGTTACCGACAGATTGGACACAATAACAATAAATAATAATAACAAAAGTAAGTTTCATCCATTTCATAGTATGACGACCATATCGGGGACGCCATACCGGCAACATTGGCACTTATGCGAGTCCCCCCTAGCGAGTCATCCCTAGTCCACCCAGGCTAAATTATAGACCAAGTCTAAACGGCAAATATAAAAACTACAATACAAATAATCAAAGTAGGCTATATTATTCAAATGAAACGTAACATCTCAAACAAATTAAATGGCTGAGAGAAGGAAGACTCGCTAATATGAAGCTCGCTCTCGCTAGTGCTAGAGCTGATCAGTTGCTACAACATCATTTAGCTTATCGCAAGCACCCTATAGCAGCTTTGTAGTGGCAGACACAGAAAAAGAACAATAGGCTGCTGTATCTCACGCTCCATAGAATCCCCCTACGTAGTTGTAGTTGGTAGCGTAGTAACGCTTGCAGGAGGGGTCGGTGGTGCACGACCCCAACTGGCCCGTGTAGGGGTAGCATGTCTCGTCCACAAAACCATAGTCCTCTGCGTATTTACCCCCCACGAGGTATGGGAACCCCCCCTCGCACCCTGAAGTGCAATCGATAGATTCACATCAGTATCAGTATTTACCCGTTGATTAGGTAAATATTGAAATTCTAACTCTTCTTTTCCTTTTTTTCTTTTGAGACTAAACTAACTAACCTCCTTTTTATTATGTAATCTGTTAATGTCCACATTTTCACACAGGTTTACACGTTCTCGCTTGCCCTGATCAGGACTGCTGGAGCTTGGTTTTTATGGCCGGATACACTTCCTGACGCCAAACTGATAAATAATTATCTGGAACGGGGTTAGCAGTTAGCGACACATTTCTTTTGGGAGAGGCTGATATTTACCCCATCATTCCAGTTTCAAATTCCTGATTTGACTGATCAAACATTTGACTGGTCAAGCATTTGACTGATCAAACATTGGACTGATCAAACATTGGATTGATCAAACATTTGACTGATCAAACGTTTGACTGATCAAACAGAATCAATCGATCACAAAACAAAATCAATCGATCACAAAATAAAATAAATTTTATTTCGTGAGCTTCATCTCCAGACTTGTTTTTGACAACAACCATTATTGAGTGGCTACGACCAGTGTGATTCAAGAACCAGTGACACGTAGGGCTACCTCTGATACACAGTGCGATATATAGTCAGCCTCAAATTATAAAACAGACAACTCACAGAAAAACAGACAGACAGACGCACCCTGCGAATAGTGGCCGCAGTCGACGACCTCCTGGGGTGAAAGGATAGTTTGGACAGTGTTGTTGGTGATGATACGCAGGCGAGCTTCGTGCATGGCAGCAGCGGCGAACGCATAGCAGGACCCGCAGCGACCTACCAGCATTATTGATTTTATTGATTATTTATTGATTAAAGCCACATCTGTGCTATAGGCCATGCTTCGCCGTCTGTGAAAATTCACAATCGTCACTGAAGTCACGTGACACGAGTTAAACTAACCGCTGAGAGATTAACTTTTTGCTGAAAGTTTCTCGCTGCTTCTTCTAAAGGCCTTCTACAACACTGTTAAAAGACAACAGCAGGTCTGACAGTTGAGCCAAAAATACAATGCTATAGCTAATAGTGGTGCCAAAAATAGAATTCTGTAAGTGACAGTTGTACCAAAAATGCTGATAGTTGTGCCAAAAAAACAATGCCATAGCTGTAACATTGCATACTTAGGATCTTTCTAACTAGAAAGTTCTATATTTGTTTTAAAATAATTTTAATTATAACTCTTTAATTATTCGCAAGTTCATAACATGCTTAGATAATGTTATTGCAGCAATTATTTTGCGTCTGGGGAAAAGACTGAAAGCGAAGCCTGAACCCCGAAGAGACAATGAGAAGCAAAGTGGATTTTTCTCATGGTCGACTCTAGGCTATCTACAGGATACAGTGTAATGAAATTTAGCTTGTAAACTCTGCTTTCAGTGGCTAATAAGCAAATCATAAGACTTATCGCTGCAGCCGTTAATTTCGCAGACATGTCATGGGAAGAAACAGATTGGCTTAACGAAGGTTAACGAAACATCATTTACAAAGTTACACAGCAATAATTTAAGGGATTTGACCTTTTCGAAAATAATACTACTAATATCAATCCTGCTAATACTGATAAAAATTACTTGTAGCCAAAAAAGTTTTATTGCAGAAACAGTTTCAGCAAAGTAGTACAATGAGATCTACTAGGAAGATAAATTATTCAAACAGGCCTGGCTTAGAATAGGCACAACTATATAATACTATTTCAGTATGACTAGGCCACCAAACAAATGGACTAGAGTCATGTTAATACCTCATTGGTTTTGCTGCATTATAATGAAAAAAGAAGATGAAAAAGGCTTCAAAATAGCGCCATGCCAGACAAATACGTCAAGGCTCGCTGCGTGTCGAGGAGGAGGCTAGAGTGGATGCTTTGCTAAGCAAAGGCGCTAAGTTGCAATGTCGCAGTCGCAAAGTCGCCGTCACAAAGTTGCAAAGTCTCTGTCGCAAAGTCACAAAGTGCATCTTATGATTTTAACTAAAATATCCGATTAGGGGCTAACGCCCAGCCAGAGAATCTTGATCCTGATGAATAATATGTGGAGACCACGTTAAGAATATGTTAAAATTAGTAGAACTTAACATTGTTAACAGGTATGAGGAAATTCGAGCGTGTGACATAGAAAGAGGCGTTTTTGAGAATCTTGATGTGAAGTCCATGATTTGGATGTGGAGTCCATAAGAGGTAGGTAGCTGGTAAGGGACGGTATATCCGCTTGGTTTCTGAAAGAAAAATACGTCTCTGCTCCCTCTTCTCCCGCTCGTGAGTTTTACTCGATTCGACAGAAAAAATGTGAGTTGGACCCCAAAAGTTAGATCATTTCTTAAGACTTTGGCTCTTATAATATTAATACTTTATTCTCCACTTAGGCATGGAACATAAAATGAAAACAACTAAACAAGCAAAATCTCAAAAAAGCTGAAGAACCAGAGTCATGCTAAGAAAGTAGAAGAATAGCAAAACACATCATTAAATGTCTGTCCAAGCCAGAGATATGTGATGTCATAGTTGTCATTAGATGTCATCAGTCCTTGGTACTTTGGGGAAATAGCTTCATTTCAAGCAATTTCAAGTTGGAGATCTAGTATCCTATTACCTAAAAGTAGATCACCTAAAACGTCACATATCTCTGGTCCAAGCAGTCCCACTACAATAGTTACATGTAAGCTTCGACTCAACAGATACTTACATGTAAATGTAATTGAATTTAAATTAAACCAGGGCATAAAATTAGGGTGTATCCAACCAATTTGTAGAGACCATGCACAGAGTAAAATGCATAGTCCGTAGGAAAAAAATGTGTAGTACTTATTGGCGTTTCTTGCATATTTAAGCATATTTTATGATTGATCGTGAAGTTTAAGGGTGAAATTTGACCTGTATGTGGAGATCATAGAGAAGGATGTGGAAAAAGAAAGATGTGTATTGCGTGCCAAGATGAGTGATAATGAGTGTTAATATTTTAACTGATGCTTTGAAGAATTCTGTTACATTTTAAGGAATGATTGTAAAGAAATGCTTTGAAAATTTCTGTCAGCACCCCCCCCGTCCCCCCGCTCACACGTTCTCGTCAGCAGCGCAAATATCCCAAGTATGTTTCTCGTGTTTTAGGCATAGCTTTGGCAACTCTTTCACCATATGTACAAATATGTGGCAACCATAAACATCCTTAGATTATGCCCTGAATTAAACTCTACTGGTGACTTCATGTGAAAACCTTGGCTCCTAACGGGTGAGACGTAGTTCTGTCCATCTACGTTCCTCCAGTCAAAGGTCTGCGGCAGCCTGGCCGCCTCGAGCTTCTGCTCCTCAGTGGCGGGCCGCGCGCGTATGGACCTGTCGGGGCAGGGCTGATATGTACAACACGGCACCATCCAGTCTGCAATACCCCAGCAAGTCGGGAAACAAAAACTAGCCCAGAGCATCCCGGGTGTGTCGTAAGAGGCGACTAAAGAAGGGAAAGCGGTTCTGCGGTGGCCCTCTTACACAGAACCGGACCGTAATAGTCTTCATTACTACACAGTACACATGGTCCTTAAAATAAAACCCCATCCACCACCCAGTCTACTAGCGTGAAGAATAAGTTTATAATTTAATATTATTATCACTGTTATCGATTGTGGCTCAATTGGGACAGGTTGGTCTGCTGAAATTAGTGATAGGGCATTGGCGGGGGTCGGTATGCTCACTAAACTTCATTACACTCTATTAAGTTTTATTTAAGTCTTCTGTTTTTTAATTAACGTCTACGCCTCTAAAGCATACATAATTAAAATTTGAATTCTTAACGATAAAAATGCACGTTAATAAAAAATATTATAAAATGCCGTTAATTCGAATCTGAAGATGAAATCAAGACGAGTATCAGAAGGGGGATCTACGCCGGGTTGTAGGGTCCCCCGGTGAGGGAGCGCATGTACTCCAGGGTGCGATCCTCAAACTCAGGAACGACCCCCGCCTTCCAGCTCGTCTGAATCTCGTTGATCATGCGTATCAGGTCCTCGTCTTGTACGTAGATCCCTTCACGCCTATAGCATCATACAACACAAGGGAATGGATGCCAGAGACATACAACACCGTAGGCTATAATGCAGCTGCAAGCCGGTACATGTACATGCATGGTAGCCTTCAACATGGTATGGTATAGATAGCGGTCGCATCGACGCGGGGGTTGGAGGGGGTCGGGGGGGGGGGGGGCGAGGCCCAACCCCCCCCCCCCCCCCCTCCTTCTCATCCTAATGTTCAACCCCAATTACTGCATGCAGGCAGGCATGAGCCTTAAGGAAAGCTCAATTTGAATCTTCAGCCTTTATAACTCGACGCGACTAGCCTATATAATTATACCTGTATGAAGCGACTGGACCAAAATAACAGTCTTGAGCGCTTCAACTACATAGCCTGAAGTTTAGCCTATAACGTTTTTTAGCATTCGACAGAAAAGCGTTATAGCACGCAGTACAGGCTACATGAATCATGAGATACTCATTCGCTTGATGAAATGGCGCTAATTCTTACAGTGGCTCGCGCGTGGCCGCCGGTTTAGGGGGCACAGGGGTGTCCTTGGCCCCCGTGTAGCAGGCCCAGTCGTGCCCCAGCAAGTCATGCGACCAGCCGTTGAGAGTAGCGTCGCAGTAGCTCGTCGAGTTTGCAAAGGTGTCGATGTACTTGGAGAAGGCAAAGAACTTTCGTCCGTGAATCACCACTTCAAATCCCTGCGACAGCACATAGCTAGCTAACATATAGCTATCCTATGTACTTTTTAAAAATTGAATTCATGACTGATTCCGAAAAGGTAGACATTATAACAATAAAGGCCTTACGTGTAGATCTTGACAATTTCTAACAAATTTGCTGTAATTATGTAGACTGAAGGCTCGTAAAAGCTAAGAGCTTAGAAAGCTAAATTTTTCTAACTGGCTTGGATCATATTCAAAATAGCTATTGATAAACGCAAACGGTAAGCAAAATTTTCTGCTCAACATGAAATTTTTGCGTGCATGTCATTTTTGCGAATTATGCGAATAGGTCAAAGTCGCAAAAATTACATGCTCGAAAATAACGCTGCATAATGTAATTACAATGATTATTTGTCATGACTGGGCTTCCAAAAACGCAAAAATTTAATGCAGCAAAAGTTCTCGGAGTCAAAACCGCAAAAATAACATGCAGCAAAAATTTCATGTTTTACGGTAAGCCAATGACTGGGTAGTTTTGGTTGAGCCGCGGATTAGTAGCCTACCAAGAACCTGGTTAGACTCTCCTGGTTGTAGTAGATCATAGTCCACAAGGTTAGACTCGCCTGGTTGTAGTAGATCATAGTCCACAAGGTTAGACTCGCCTGGTTGTAGTAGATCATAGTCCACAAGGTTAGACTCGCCTGGTTGTAGATCATTGTCCAATGGCCAACGTTTCCGAACTGATCGACGACCGCATCTGGATACTGGAGCGTCACGCGGAACTGACTCGCCGCAGCTGCACAGAACTGGATCAATATTGAATGTGAGCTCTGCGGCTTCCAACAATAATATCTGTATCGTGATGATCACAAAGGCCTAGGTTGTAGGCTAACCATTTATGGCCCGTCTGCGCTACTCCCACACAATCAAGTAGGCTAAGGCCTCAACTCTAGACTCCAGAGTCAACCAGAGATCTTTGACGGAACTATGCCCTTGCTATTGTGTAAAAAAAACATGCCGAACACAGCGACAACGTAGGAGACAGTACAGGACATAGCCTGCTGATTTTGAGAAACTACGGTATAATTATCTATACAGTAAGCCCCTTTATTGTCACCCTGAAAACAGTGGTTAAAGTATCTGGGGGAACCAGTGAAAGCGGTATTTCTTATTTCTCCTGGATCACGGTTTCTCCTCTCCATGCGAAACTTCTGAGTGGGGCGGGGGGGGGGGGGGCGGGGGAGGGGAGTGCGAATCAAAACTCTTGGCCTCGTAATCATGAAGGACCGTTTAAGAATGTCGGAGGTTTGCAGGTTCGTCGACAAAAATACTCATCCATTTCTACATTTAGGCCTGCTGATTATTTTCTTGCTTATTTTCTCTCCATCCTATCAGAATCAATAGGAAAGCTAGTCTGAACAGTGGGAGCGCCCCACTCACATGCGTTTCGCCCACTTATCAGCAGTGGGAGCGCTAGTTTCAATTTTTGGGATCAGTGGGAGCGCTGCTCCCGAGCGCTTCCCCCCAGTGTAACCACTGCTCGAAAGCTATAGGATATACATGTAGAGCTAAACGACACTTCGAGCGATCAACGACATCTCGTTCCATCAGCCAGTCATTAGGCCTAAATTTGTAAGAACTGCGAATTTTAGTGGATTTATAGTCGATTAAAACAAGCAAGTCGAGCGCATAATAATGCAGCACAACGCTCACAGCAACACACAGCAACACAGCGCTCACAGCAACACACAGCAGCACAGCGCTCACAGCAACACACAGCAGCACAGCGCTCACAGCAACACACAGCAACACAGCGCTCACAGCAACACACA
>JAQIWG010007728.1:0-12060 GCA_034695025.1 Chamaedrilus cognettii | reverse complement strand
CCGTTACTGAGACGCTATTTTGTAACGTCAAAAACTCAAGCCGCTTTAACGTGTGGTTGATTTCATTTTTCGATTTTGTACAAGAACTCTGATAACTTTTGAACGCATTGATGTTTTCGTTTGAAATTTGGGGACCTTCTGTCAAATTATCTCAGCTACAATCACTGAAAATTTCAAGGAAATATATTTACTTTTGACCGAGTTATCGCGAATTCGTTAGGGGATTGTTTTTTTATGCCACATTTTGTATATCTATCATTTATTTGATGAATTAAACACTTGAAAAATAACCAGTGACTCCCTTAGCGCACTTATTTTCTCTCATACCCGGCCTAACTTACTATAGGAACTGACAGAGGGCATTGATCAGATTAGCAGGCAAGGCGATAATCTGATATTTATATGGGTGTCTTCTCACTGTGGGCTAGCAGGCAACGAAAGGGCAGCCCAATCAGCCAAACAAGCCCCAAACAACCGGCAAATTGATAAGATCGCTCTTTTCGAATTAAAAGAAGCCTATACACACATTGACAACTGCATTGCATCAGCCTGGCAGCAACAATGGGAAAACGATAAAAAAGGTCGAGCACTGTTTCAAAAATAGAATCAATTACCACCAATAAAATCAAATATACTGATACATGCAAAGAACAAGAGACAACAATCACGCATGCGACTAGAAAAATATTACCTACATAATTATCTCCATAAAACATCTTTGCATACAACGGGCCTGTGTGACCATTGTAACGAGCCGGAAACGATTGAACACTACGTCTTACAATGCAATGCAAATACCAGCCTAACACATCGGCTGATAGGCCAGTGTTAGAGACTTACAATGCAAACCACAGTAAGCAATATATTATCAAATAAACTGCTCTCTGATATCCTCTACAACTTCATTAAAACTCAAAAACGACGCATTTGACAAACTACAAATTGAGTAAAGAAGCACCTAAAATATTTGAGTGACTACATATATGTCTAGAGCAAAAAATCAGCTATGATTAACGTGAAAACTGCACAAATATATCAACCCGTAGGTATAAAGCTACATATAAAGAAAATCTTCACTGTTCTTGTTCAAATTAGCCAATAGCCAAAGTCTTATGTAATAGAACAATGATACTGCACATGGTCTGCGCATGTTGCACACAGGGTACGGAGAGCGGGGACGAGCAAGCGGACGACCAGGACGAGGGGACAAGGACCAGGACAAGGACCAGGACAAGAATCAGAACAAGGAACAGGACTAGGATAAGGACAAGCACAAGGAACAAGACTAGGATAAGGACCAGGACAAGGGATCAAGACAACATGACGAAAAAACAAGAAACAATTCCGAAAAAAATTAGGCATGAATAGTGTGCGATGAGAGAATACTAAACGGGAGACGGAAGAACATACACCGTGAAGGACACTGACTTTTGACTCTAATTACTAACACTGACTACTGCGACGCCCAAACACCATTGCTGTGGAGGCGTCGGTAAAAAAAACTCCAGCTCACGGGCTAAAGCCATCATTATCAACATTTAGGCCCAGAGCAATATGCGTCTATCTACCTTCAATCCCGCCATGCAACTGCATGACCATAGTGCGTGTGCATAGCTATTTTCGCATTTTCTGTCGATTTTTACTCAGTTATTGTTTGTAAAAGCTCTGTGTGGGAATTAAAATATTTAAATAATAAAATGCATAATAACAAGCATCTTGTTAATGCTAATATAAAAACAAAGTTTAGGACAAAGACTTATCTAGAAATAGTGCCGTTGAAATCAACTGTTGCGGCCGACTTAAGAGATTTTTAGGTCTAATGTCGCAGTTCATCGATCCGAATGGCAGCAGTCGATATATGGCTTGTTTTACCATTTATAAAAAATATTAATTTCCATGAAAATGGTAATTTCCATAGGCTTTGAGCCTATTCGTTGCCTATTCGTTGTCAGCACTTTTCGATACCGGAGCTCTATCCCGCACACCGCTGGGGGAGCTTGCGACGATTCCCTATTTTAGCCTACCCCCTAATCAAGTGTTACGCACCCTCGGCTATTCAATTCGCGCAATCATCATTCGGGCGCTGCGCGCTCAATGCCTGCGCTTTGCGCACTCAATATTTCGTACGAAATTAATGACGTTAGAAATGCATATGAAATTAATGACATCCCCTCACAAAAAAGTATTCCCTCCTAACTCAAGGGGATGCATTAAAATTTCATCCATTCACCCTCATCAACAATCCTGGATCCGTCCTTGCTTGTTATCAAATTCAGCCAAATCAGATTTATATTGCCAGCACGTCAACTCAATAATATATAGCTATAATCAATGACAAGACGATGAGAATATCGGACAAAGGATCCGCATGAGACACACCAGAAGCGCCGGCATGACCTCAACTAACCTGGAGAAATTAATATTGCATTTGATCAATGCAGTTCTTCCAAAAAAAAGACGTGAAATGAAAAATAATATCCTGTCAATAAGTTCAATCTAATTTTTTATGCCGAGCTCAGGTTGATTCCGACTTATCATGGACGGAACAATCTTTCTGGCGCTCTTTTATGCGTTACTACACTATCTGGAAAATGTTGATACTCTTCAGTGCAGGCTTGACACCGCAGGAATCGTCATGCAGTCTACAATGTCATGTAGCCACACACAGGCTAAAAATGAGACTCACCCGATGTGCAAGTAACACGGTTCGTTGTGGCGTGCAAAAAAACCACAAGCAGGACGCATTCGAGCGACATGATGGCTGCAGTCCAATACGCACTGTTGACTATGCTTCACCGACTAGCGTACGTTGTAGTTGTGATCTGCGTGCGTGCTAGTATAGCGGCCCATCCTGCACATGTAGGCCTAGGTATGCCGTATAAGTAGGCCTAACGCGTGCGTGAGACTATATCGTCTGATCTGCAGGCTAGGAGCCGATATTTTCTCTCAGATCTTACATTAGGCTTGGGCTACTTAATACCAGCGCATGCAATTAATAGCATGCATACAACATGATAGCATGCATACAACATGATAGCATGCACACAACATGATAGCATGCACAACCGAGTATGTCATAATAACAGACTACTTCCCTTGTGCATTGGGGTGCGAACCAATTTTTCCATACCTTTACAAAAAATTTGGGGGACAAGTTTGTTTGGCACGTTCCCCTGCTTTCGTATTGGGTGGAAAACATCAATTTTGAGCTTGTTAATTAGTGGTGATAGAACAGTTTCATTTGATGGGAGAGTAGGCCTATGTTTCATTTAATGGGAGAGGGTGTGGCTGACATTAAATTCTAGAAGGCAAAATGCCTCACCTAGAAAATTCAAGGGGATAGGCGTAAAAGTATTTTGAACATCTACCCGGGCGTGAAATATTCTAGTGTAGGCACATACGCGATGCATAGCCTACATACAGTTTTCTTGGAGGCATCTTCAACATAATACAATTTTTAACACTTGTTTAAAAAGACTTGCAATCGCCGACAATACCGACATTCAAGCTCCGGGCGGCACTCCGATCAAAGTCCGGTACATGTACATGTAGGTTCGCCACATTGGTACATGTATCTACCTGCAGGCTGGTGAGGCAGGACAGATTGAGGCATAGAGGAACATGGGGTAATCTACACCCCCCAACACCCCCCCAGCTTAGGAGGACACCCCCTAAAAATAACCCGAGATGTGTTATCTTATAAATGTTATCATACAGTAAGTAGGCCATAGATATATAATTATTGTGGTCATACCATGGTTTTATCCGCATGACTGTCTATGCCATAGATAGTACAAACTAGCATAGACTGACTACAGACTGTCCATAGACTGTCTGCTGTATCGACTTATTCTCCTGTCTTATCCGAGTAAGTTTTCTTTGTAAGTCACATTCGATGGTCACCAAGATTGTAGTAGGGCCTAGCCCGTGTCGCGAACCTATCGGACTTTGATCGGAACGCCTCCGGGCGCGACACACCCAGAGTGCGGGCGCACACCAATGATCCGTGTAGAGCTTAGTTTGAAGCCTCCTTCCCCAATGATCAGTGTAGGCTCAGGAGAGAAGGAGGCTTCAGACTCTAAAGTTATTTTAATATGAAAATGGCGGAGAAAAGGGATCAAATTTGAAAAACAAATTAAGGGCCGACCGCAACTACCCCTCCCCGTCAATTCTATTCTTTGCCTATGTTACAATTTATTGCATGGTAAAATTAAGGCGTCTAGGCCTATCAACGATTACTTTGAAATAGACAGATTCTCCTCCACTCGGGGTCACGATTGGATATTAAAAAACTCTGTGCCCAAGGTTAGATTAAGACTTCATTTCTAGTCTCATAGAATAATTAATGCTTGGAATTTATTTTCAAAAACAACGGTAGGCCTAGAGGCCACATCGACGGCAGAGTTTAACTCGTTCTTGGATCTTGTATCCCTTGAACAATTATGCTTGATTAGGGCCTAAAGATTAATGACCAAGAAATTGATTTGATTTGATTCTTTATCACTGAGACGTCGCATTGTCTTTTGCGTAGTGCTACTCCTTGTAACCGTCAACTATTTCTACTCTTGGTAGCTACGTGGTAGTATGTTTAAATTACAGTAGATTTATAAAAAATACAGACTTAGAGTGGATTTGAGAGACCCATCTCCACCTCAATCTCAACCTTAGCCGAAGTAGATAATTTTGCTCCAGGTTAATTTTCTGTCAAATGGATTTCACAGACACACCTCGGCCGAGGTACAAAATAGGTTCCTCTGCAGAATGTGTAATCTCATATCTAAAGATTGGGGATTAATCTACTGCCTACTAAATTACCAATCAGAACGCTAGTTTAGGTCGAGGTCAATCCATAGTTTACCGAACATGCGCACTGCGCTCGCCCTTTGCTATTTTATTCATTTAAAACTTTAATTTGTAGTTTTTTCCGGTCGAGTGCATGTTGGTAAATTACTGCCGAATTGATGCATATGAAACACGAATCGTTTGAATAGAAGTTTGACAGAATTAATGACTTATGGCTACGAATAAAATCTTGTTGCTCAAAAGGTAATATTTTCGCTACATTTTATTGTATTTATATTGCACTGCGCGGAAGGCGGCTGATGCCTTGCCCAAAATAGCTCTAGTATTACCTAGCGCAGTGATGTAAAAATGGCGGCCAGCGGGTCAAATGTGACCCGCGATCCCCCAAAGTGCGGCCCGCCCGAGGGTCGAAATTTTAGCATTGGTGGCGGCCCGCGACCTCTAAAAGTGCAGCCCGCGAGAGGGTTGATGCGGCCGCGATCCCCGAGAGTCGATTTTTAGTGCATTTTTAGTATTGCATGCGGCCCGCGACAGCTGAAATTGTGGGCTGTTTGAGAGCTTATGCGGCCAAAATTTGAGTACTGCATGTGGCCCGCGACGTTGTAAAGTGCGATCTGGTCGGTACTCTATGCGATCTGAGACCTGAAAAATTTCTGTCAGCAACCCCACTCCCGCCCGCTCGTGAGGTTAGATTGGCGGGAAAATCTAGCCAGGCCCGCCGCTATTGAACGGGCCGCCAAGTGCCGCCAAATGCGGCCCGTCTGCTGAAAAGGTTTGACGCCACTGATCTAGCGCTTAACGCTAGCTTATACGCGCAAAAACAGCTAAAATGTGCGGATATAGGGAAGTCATCACGGGTGAGTATAGTCGAGGTTTTGGACTCGCCGCGGTACCGACATGGCAATCAAATAGAATTAGTTCAAACTACCTTTTTCCGCTTAGCGATTGAAGTTATATTGAAGCCTATTGAGCTTGGTCTGACTTCCTGTAGGCCTACATCACTTTTGCCTAATTAAATCGTAACTCGTAGCAATTACAATAATAATTTTAGGCCTACACATTCATCCAAAATATGAATCGATTATTCGAAATGGCCACCCGCAGCAACGAAAAATTATCAAAATATGGAGCTAAGGTTGGTCTGGAGGTAGGTCTACATGTACCTTGGGCAAAGGAGAAGGTGGAGGCGATTCTTGACTTTTGAGGTCGATTTAGGGGTGTTTTCTGCCGAGGTAGGTCTATGAAATCTCACAAATGAAAATTTTCCTTCCTCAATGAGGTTGAGGTGGAGTTCAGCTTCGAGGTGGGTCTTCTAAATCCACTCTAAGGGTCAAGCGCTTATAACCACGCCTTCTTTCATGTGTAAGCCTACCAAAAAAAGGAGGATTTTGTTGTGTTTTTTTATATTATAGAGACCGTGAGTAGCACAAAGACTATTTGCAGTCCGGTTCTTTGCATGGGAGCCCGCACAGAACCGCTCCCCCTTCTTTAGTCGTCTTTTGCTACTCGCCCGGGGAGCTCTGGGCTGCAACCCAATTCTTTGTTTTTTGGCCTGCAAGGGGTACCAAAGAAGGAGGACACTTTGAACATCAATTGTGATTGAATTAATGATCTGCTGGGTCGTCATTTGACTGCAAGGACACAATACGTGCACCTAATTTGGAAACTTTATTTTGTCGGTATTGTTTTTCATGCGCTCATAATTTTGGCCAAATGAATCACATTTGTCTATGGTTGCAGTTACTGTGCAACTGTGCGTTAAATTTCAGACCTGTCTGATAACTTTTGACCGAGTTATGACAGCGTTTTAGTGTCTTCATTTGGGACGAAGTATGTAGATCCTCGGAAGTTAAATTGCTATTATTAACTGGCTAGTTGGTATACATTCTATTTATCACTTGTGCAATGGACCTAGACAGAAACGAGTAAGTTAGGAATTTTTTGTTTATGTTTTTTGCGTAGGCTCAATCTTATTGATATAAAGAGCGCATGTTTGAATAATTGGAATCCATCATGACTTTCCCATTCCTGTTATTTTGATCAATATATGACAATATTGGCTGCGATCTCAGTGGATAGGATACCCGCGTCCATTCTGAAATCATCATGGCTCACGGGTGCGATGCATACAGTATGGTCATATTGGCTGCACTGCTGTAACTCTTTACTTATTTTTCTTCGAAGTTGTAGTGCTGTTGTGCTACATGTATTGCAAGCACCCCCCCCCCCCTCCCACTCCCCCCACTTCTGTTAGACTGCATGTCCCCTCGAGTCCAAGCACTCATGTACTTATGTGTATGTTTCGCTGCACACTTTTGTGTGAACAAAAGATGCGCATTATCCTTATAGCCCCGTGCTGTATTTAACTTTTTTTTGCTACGAGAAACCTATGTCAAACACTTATGATATCATATCGTACGCAGAACCAGGTAATAGGCAGGCCTAACGGAACATTCCTAGTAGGCCTACAATATAACGTATCATATGTAGGCCTATAGCCTATCTACAATAAAATTTTTATAGCTTAAACACTTTTTTTTCGATGTGTGCATGCGTGAAAATTAAGAAGGATCTAAATGTAATACAATCTTTAACCTTTTTTTTACATTTTCACTGTTCGTACACAACATCGACTAAACTATTCATGGAGTTCGAGTTACAATCAAAGCATTTGCAAGGCAGGTCTAACGTCAATGCCGACGACACATGCCTGCTTTTATACTCTAGCTGATATGTTCATTAGCAACCAGTATAAGCTCCAGTCGCTTGACATCCAACGTTCCCATTCGGAGTATACGGCCAGCAAAAATTACCAGCTTGTGGGCAGGGCCCGTATGTCACTGTCAGGCTGTCACTGCAGAAGGCCGCCGTGCCACAGTTCACGCAAGCCAGGGCCGTCGTGCTCGAAGGCGCAGGCGCACCATATTCTGGTCCAGGAACGATAGGTTGAACACATTGAGAGCCTGAAACATTTCAAACATTCAAAAGGAATACTAACTTTCACCTAGGCTACAAGTTCAGCATTGTATTATTTATTCATTGCTGTACGCAATTAGCTACACAACGTTGATTTACCGAAACTCGATCAGCTTGCCATCATAGCATTAATAATCAAATCAAGGGGCGTAGCCACGTACTTCATGGTGGTGGGGACAGCCTCGTAGCGTATTATAACCTATAATATAGCGTGACGATTCTCAGAGGGGGGGGGGGGGAGGGGGTAAGAATTTTAACAGGAGGGCAGACATTTTACGCCCTGTGCACACCTACACTTCCACTCGAGTCTAACTCACGGTCGGGGGAGAGGGGGGTTGGTGCTGGCAGTAATGATGCAGCCACTCTTAACAGTCATTCTCTTTTCTAACCCTTTTTATCACACGAAAAGAGCAAGCAAAGGGGGGGAATGCTTGATTTAAATAGCGCAAGGGGGCATAAGTTTCATTTTCTGACAGCAAGAGGAGCCCATCTCCTCTAATAAGCTTAATTTCCACGAATAATATGGTCGCAGGCAGCACAGGATAAAAAGTTCAAATTTCTGAGAGCAGTGGGGCAGAGACTCCCAGCAAAGGGGGCACTGTTCCCCCCTGCCTCCCTTCCCACGCTACGGGCATAGATGGGAACCATCTTCGCCACAATCGCCAGCAGAGAATTTTTGGCTTTCGGTATACAACTCGCGAGCGCCGGGGGTAGGGCCGCTGTCATAAATTTTTTGTCTCCTATAATATAGTCCTCGCATTCAACTCATGAGGGCGGAGGGGGAGGGAGATGCTCACGGAAGTTTTGGAGGCCGCTCAAACAGTCCTTGTTTATTTTGGTGCCAATCTTAACAGAGCCTTTTTAATTTCTGAAGCCGTAGTGGGGTTCTGGTGGGGACCAATCAACCATTGGTGGTGGGGACAGGGCATGCACGATCATGGTTTGGATACTCTGGTCCGTGGTGGGGACCACGGGGAACGCGTCCCCACCGTCCACCGAGGCGACTGCGCCCTTATAAAATCAAAAATAAATGAAATCGAAAAGTGATAACAAGAAATACGAAATGTTGGTGGAACTCACACTATAATCATATTTTCACAAATAGTGGTATGAAAACCCAGAAGCTAGGGATTTCTTTGCGTCCCAATAGTGACCCTTTTTTACTTTTTTACCTAAATTAACAATATGTCACACTTATATCCATGTAGGCTCAATGAACACGAATTGGCAGTGTACTCTAAGCTACAAGCTACGACATAGGGTCTAGTGAAAAAGTTGTAATACAAACCAAGAATCTTGGAATTTTGATGTGCGTCCCAAGAATGAACATTTTACTAGCCTTCTGTCATACTTTATTTCAATTAAATGCAAAAGAAATTGCAGTGCATGCTACAGGCTACGAGATAAGATCTAGTAAAAAGGCGCAATAAATACCCAGATCCTTGGGATATTAATTTGCGTCCCAAAAATAATTTCTTTTGCTAGTTTTAATCATTTTGTCATGATTTATTTCAGTAAATGCTAAATAAATCACGGTGTATGTTACAAGCTGCGAGATAAGTCTAGTGAAAAAGTGGATAGAAAAACCAATAATTTCGGGATTTATTGTGCGTCTTAAGTTCCAACTCCCAAAAGTGAAACTTTTTTGCTAGTTTTATCATTTGTCATCTCAATGTTCCATTGTTAAAGCCTATATTATATTGTTAGGCTTACAATATGTTACGCTTACTATCAATTAATGGTCATCCATAGGCTCGTGGCACTGCATCGTTAGACATTAAAACTAACGTTAAATTACAATTCAACCCATTGTTAAGCATAGGGCTGATTAACTTGTATGCCTTACGCTATTATAGATCATGTATTCAGTTCTATAATAGGCCTCGCTAGTACAGGCTTATACAGGCTGACGTCATCATAATAAAACATTGCAGAAATTCACTGCGGGCGGACGGACGGGCGGACGGACGGGCGGACGGGCGGACGGGCGGACGGGCGGGCGGGCGGACGGACGGGCGGACGGACGGGCGGGCGGGCGGGCGGACGGGCAGACGGGCGGACGGACGGACGGACGGGCGGACGGGCGGACGGGCGGACGGGCGGGCGGGCGGGTGGACGGACGGACGGGCGGACGGACGGACGGCCGTACAGAGCATCACTGTATGACTAGCCTACTGAAAGGTTACTCACTGCTATGCTGTAGGCGTAAAATACAATCTGGGTCAGTAATAAAATACAAGCTCAATGACAGGATTACAACGTATGATAGTTATATACTGTATAGTTGTATGATAAACCTGCGTGGACTTCACAGGCATGAAAACATTTGGCTCTACTCATGTGAAGTAGTAGGTCTACTTGCTCCTAGTTGACAAAATGATCTGATACAGATCTAGATAAGCCAAAATAGATTACAATTGGGTTATTCATTTGTTATCATTATGGTAACCTTATACAGTAACCGATACACGCAGTCCAGCCACAGCCATATATTAGACCTGAGCAGAAGATCTGAGCAGTCAACCTACCCGCAGGCGGTACAACGCCCGGCGCATAAGTGGAAGCAGGAGTGTTTGGAGCCGGGGCGGGGGTGTTAGCGGGAGGGTTAGTGGCTGGAGTGGGGGCCGGGGCAGGAGTAGCTGGCGCGGGGGTGGCCTTGGGCGTGGTCAGCGCGACAGGGGGCTTTTGAGTCGTCGTGGGAGGCGGAGCGAGTGTTGTACTGAACCGTGAAAAACAACGTCAGAAATTATAAATTTAGACTCGATGTAAATGCAACATGGTCACAGTCAGTAAATTAGATGCAATTTATTATTTGCTTCAGTGAGGATATCTCTGGATAACGATGTCACAAACACAGCAATAAGGTTCACCGAATGAGCTGAGCACGTTAATTACTCAAATAACACACACATGACTGAAGATTATAAAGTTGTTCAAACGACACACATCCACATCAGTGGCTGTGCACAGTGGCGGCGCGTTAATGGGGCTAGGGGGGGAAAATGGCCCCCTTAAAAATTTATGGGGGGGCGTTCCCCCCCCCTTGAATTTCGTTATTGCTTCCCTTGATTAGTGGATTTGCACCACTTCAAATTAAATTCTACACTTAACATGTACACTGTAGCCATTTGACCTTGCGTACAACAAATACCAACATGTCAACGGAAACTTTCTAACACCAAACATTGCACCCCCTTGAATTTTATAGGGGGAAATGACCCCCCTAAAAAAGGTCTCTGGCACCGCCTGCCCCCCTAAAATGAAATCGTTCCCCCGCCACTGACTGTGCACACAGGTGCAGACTCACGTTCTGCACTGCGCCTGGCGCGCTGCGCTGAGCTGGTTGAGAGGCTTGCAGCAGCGCCCCACGTCGTCGAACAGTTTCTTGTTAGCGCACGTCCCGCTAAAAGAAGAAGAACCCGTTTATCGGCGCTATAGCTCTAATAGTCAGTCGCAGCTAGAAGTGCAGCAAAAATGATGTTAACACCAGGGGTGGGAGATGTGGGCCAATGTGGACAAATTTGGTTTTTACGTATTTTCAAAGGTTAAGGTTAGGGTTAGGGTTGGGATTAGGTTATGGCTAGGTATAGGGTATAGTTTCAGGGCTAGTTTTAGGATTTGGATTAGGGTTAAACGGTTTGGGGCTCTGGCTGAGATTGGTTTTAGAACAAATCCTTTTGTTGCATAAGTGACGGTGAATCTAATAGTCAGCGCATTAATACGCACACCTAACTAATACACGGGGTAGGCCTACTGTGGAAGGTGGTTGAGTGCCTCTGGAGAGTTGGAAGGGCTACTATCGATAATTTTTGACTGAGCATAATTTACATATTGATACAAACATCCTGATTATATTTGAGCATATTTGAGCATAGGGCTGCACTGCGTTAGATTGTTTATGTCAATTGAGATTTGAGAGAATATTTATTGAAACGTGCGATATTTGAGAATCTGTATCTTTATATCGATCATCTGATTTCAACACTGTACTATTATACCGTGGCCTATATGAGCCTGGAAATGATTTTTGGCAGTTATTAGGCTATAAGCAAACTGCAAATTGAAGGATATCATTCCCGATCTTGTCAGAATAAAACTAAGCTAGGCTGCCTATGCTTCTGCTCTGGGCCTATAGCGTCAAAGCGGATATAGTTGCGTTCATGCTGCAAGACTGCGGCACACTGCGGCCCCAGAGGTTGCAGTTGTGACTCACTGGACTTGAGTCCCTATGCTGCTGGTGTAGACGCTGCTGCCGCTGCTGATGCCTCCAGACAGCGCGGT
>JAQIWG010007727.1:0-12061 GCA_034695025.1 Chamaedrilus cognettii | reverse complement strand
TGGGCAACGGCTTGTCCTATACATGTACATGACGCATTGTTTGGGCACCAGCACCCTCTAGACTCGACCCGTGTTTGACCATCCACATCGTCGCCATCTTGTGTGTTCCCGGTCCACAGCTGGGGAAAGCCTAACAGGGAATCAGGGACAAATGAAATCGCGTTATTGGTACACCACCTAGAGCAGTGCGCCGTTTTAGCACACAAAAATTCAGTAAAAAAACGATACTATAGGAGAGATAGGGAGTGTCACCGGTGTGATTAAAGTTTTTCTTTTGTTATGTTTTGTTTTTATTGATTGTGTTATTTTATGTGTTCCCTACTGCACTTAGTGAGAATAATAATAATAATAATAATAGGTTTAGGGCTATGGCTGGGGTAAGAGCGGGGGTAAGAGCTGGGGCAAGAACTGGGGCAAGAACTGGGGTAAGAGCTGAGGTAGGAGCTGGAGCAAGAGCTAGGGCAAGAGCTGGGGCAAGAGCTGGGATAAGAGCTGGGGTAAGAGCTGGGGAATGAGCTGACGTGACGTATGAGCTGACGTTTGAGCTGGGATATTACATGTAGCTGGTGTGGGTGGCAGGTCGGTGACGGAGACGAGGAAGCAGCAGGAGGACAAGCAGATCAAGGCGCAGGAGCAGAGGGACAAGATTCTGCAGGACAAGAACGATCACCTCCGCATGCTCACCAAAAAGGTTGTGCTTCCTTGTCCTACCCCTCTCTTATTATTTTGGTTCACCTTTAATTTTTGAGTTTGTTTTCCAGGTGGAAGAGATCCAGGTGTGGAAGAGCTTTCTGTTTGTTTTCCGGATGGACGAGATCCAGGTGAGTAAGAGTAAACTGTTTGTTTTCCAGGTGGAAGAAAGGCGGGAGTGGAAGAGATAACTGTTTTCCAAGTTGAAAGAAATCCTGGTGTGGAAGAGAAACTCTTTCCAGGTACAAGAGATCAAGGTGTGGAGGTGCGAACTATTTATTTTCAGGTGGAAGAGATCCAGGCGTGGAAGAACGAGCTGCTGCAACAGCGCCGGGTGACGATGGAGAGAAAGTTGCAGAAGGCGGAGGAGAAGCGCCATCTCCAGCTCCAGATGAAGGTCCGCAAGGCGCATGAGGAGGAAACCAAGGTGGGCGTCGTTTAGTCTACACGGTGTCCGGAAAAAACCGAAACCGCTTCGTTATGGTTGTGTATCTTTGTTAAAAATGAATGGAAAAAGGCACACATCTAAGCTCTCCAAATTCGGCATTTAAAGTGTCCGCCGTTACCATTGACACGAGCGCGCAGAGGCGCACAGAGATGCACAGAGATGCACAGCCACTCCGCGTTATCGATAACGTATATACACTGCAGAATTGTTCTGCTATGGAGTGCATTGACTTTCTTAATCATGTATTTGTACTTACAATATGTCTTGTTGCTATGTGACGGTGCAGGCCAATGAGATAGCGTTCATCAATACGTTGGAGGCTCAGAACAAGCGTCATGATATCATGTCCAAGCACCAGGAGTCTGAAGCCAGGCTGGCCGACATGCAGGTCAGTCGACGACCAATCAGCTTGCGGTGATATGGGTCGGGTCATAAAATGCTGTTGCAAATAATCGCGCGGATTTAGATTTTTTTGTAATAAGTTAATTTTTGACGCGAACTTTGAAACTTTTTATTGATTTTAGTGAAGATTGTAATTTACGTAATTTTCTGGGTTTTTTTGCGGTTATTGATTTTGTTTGAACTATTGGCTATCTGTGTATATGCTATGATTATTTGGTTGTAACTTTGCATGTGTATTGGTGGCTGTATGTATGTCAGTGTGTCTGTGTGTGCAGGAGGAGAGACAGAGGAAGCATGAGGAAAAGGCTGCCAAGGAGGCTGCCGTGGAGGTAACTCTCTAGTCAGTTGATCAGAGGAGACGTATGTAACGAATCAATTATGCTTCAATTATCAGTTTGGCATGTGGTATTTAGTGTTAACTATTGTTTGAACCCTGCAGGTATCACAGTTTTCATTTGCGGCGTTTAGCTTTGCCCTCTGTGCTAAATATTACTCTATTCTCCTGTTTTCTGTTCACTATTGCGCTATTCCCCTGCCCCCCCCAGTACTAATGCGCTGTTCCCCTGCCCCCCGGTACATGACAGCTGTTCCCCTGCCCATGCAGGAGCGCAGACGAGCCCTCGAGGCGGAGCGGGTGTCCAGACTGCTGGAGATGCAGGAGCGGCGACGTCAGCGCGAGTCTGAGTTTGAGATGCGTCAACAGGTTAACTTGTGTTCATCATTGTACTGTCAATTATTGTCACTAGCAGCTCCGATCTGTGCTCCGCGAGCTCTTTTCTCGTATAGCCCATAAGACCCGTGTCCCTTCTACTGGGGTCTGTTACTGAAAACTTCCTCACATTTCTCATTTCAACACGATATTATTGGCGGTTGTCATTTGTATCTGAGATGATAATATAACACTCGATGGAACACCTCATGCTAAGTATTGTCTGTATCTGTCTATGTTCTTGAATTGCATTGCTGACTCTAAATGAGCCCAGAATCAAATTCAAATGATGGCGCGCAGTAACGAATGCAGTGGGATGACAATAAAGTGCATTTGTGCGTTGCAGGAGAAGGAGAAGGAGCGACTGGAGACTGCGCGTGCACGCGAGCGAGAGAGGGAGGAGCGGATGAACGCGCTGAGCAAGCAACAGCACGCCCACATCCTCGAGCTGCAGAAGAAGATCCAGCAAAAAGTGAGCAGATCATGGACCATTTTTTAGTGCATCACTGAATTCATCTTAAATTTAAGCCAAAGTTGGAAAGTAAGTAGCAAACAATAAGTTATAATCATCCTGGAGCTGCACAAGAAGATCCAGCAAAACGTGAGTGGACCTTTTGTTTTGTGGGCGGAGTGTGGTGGAGCAAGGCTGGTGAGATAGCGGCGTGCAAGCGGTGGAGTGTTCTCGGTATGGCAAAACTGAGAGGAGTGGGCCTGTTTCTCAAAGTATCCCTAACTTTTAGCTTAAGTTTAAGCCAAAGTTGAGAAATGCAAAAATTAAATCCATTCGCCCACCGCCTTGACATCATCATTTCTTTTATTGGGCGTAGCAGTGCGGAGTTTCCAATAACATGCGATAAGATATAGCCATCCGGGAGCTTTTTAAGAAGATGCAGCAGAAAGTGAACGGATCTTTGGTTTGTGCGATGCGATGAAGCAGGGTTGACAAGATAGCGCGCGTGCGATGGAGTTTTAGCGATACGGCAAAAAGTGGGCAGACCGCAATGATCAGTTTTGTAGTGAAAGTTGTAGTGATGTAGAATGGGATAACAGATGCTTGAATCGTTTTAAATTTAATTTTTTGAAGACAAAAGCTTTTTGGACAATTTTGGGGGGTAAAGTTAACCTTACAGTGTTGGATTGATTTAACTACTACCCATTTACTGACCCCAGGGGATGATAGGCTGAGATTTGCCTGAGCTGTGTATGAATAATTTTGTATACTATGATGTTAAATTTATTTTTATAATTGTTTTTCAAATTTTTTTATAAAAAATAAAATTTAATTCAGGTTAGATTAAGCTGTTGGTGGGTTGCAGCAAGATGACACGGATAGGCGACACAAGGAGAAGCTCGAGGCCATACAGGAGAAAGCGATATGTATGTCGATCCTGCGTCACTCCACAGAGGACCACAATGACGCGCCGAGACTGGTGCCATACGAGCGCAAGAAGTTCTGCACCGTCTGCTCCGTGCTCGTAAGCCCCGCCCCTTCTCACACAGGCTCCGCCTTTTCTACTAGGTTCATTCCGCTTTGACTCCCTTTTACATGCTAGTTGGAGCGTGGCTTGTTTGTGGTTTATTCTAGTCATGATTTTTCTGCTTGCTACGGGTCCATCTATGGCAAGCTATGCCTGAAATCTTTTCTTTCAACCATGTTGATTGATTTTAGTCTCGATTCGCGAATGATTTGTTTGGAGTTTATCAGGTTTATTTTCCAGTGTGACCTCAAGAAAATGAATTTCTACAAAGGACGTGATTGCATGATTCTGTTTGCATGTTAATTTTGTAGAAATATGTTTAAAAGCGTTAATTTTTTGTGGGATATTGGTCACTTTGGTGAACAAAAACCTATAAAGGCATAAAAATGGCACCATCTTGTTAATAAATGTATAAAAGTCACCCAATCATCCTCATCCTTCATTGAGTAATGGCCATTTGGACTAAAACGCAGAAAATGGTGCCATCTCTATAATTGATTTGTAAGAAATTACCCAATTAGGCGTTACTTCGTTATTGGATAGTTTCAGTGTGGTGAACAAAGCCGTTTGAAAGCATGAAAATGGTGCCATCTTGCTGATGGATTTATAAAGACTTGCCCAGTGAGGAGCTGAAATGAGGTTGTTTTGTAGATTCCGTCAGAAGTGTATCTATTGAGTCACCTGAGGGGCGTGAAGCACCAGCAGGCGCTCACCGACAGCAACGAGGGCCTTGAGCTCTCCAAGCAGGACATTGTGAGAACTTCTCCTTCAATTAAATGTCCTTGTCTCGTTAGCTAATGTCTACGGCACTTACGAGTAATTCAGTTATGTCCTGGAGAGGTTGCATAAGTGAGCGTAGGATTCTTGAGTTGATAATTAAATATGCCTGTGCACTTGTAAGGGATGCGCATTTAATATTTTGTTAAACGCCGATTAAATTTATTTGGAATTGTAATCTGCGTGACGTGTTTGCTGGGCAACTTTGGATAGCCCAGGATAGCGCTTGCTGTGTATTAGTATTTTATCTGCTTCAATAATTATATTAATCTACAATAGTACTTAATCTGCTTGACTTGTTGCGCAGGAGAACTTTAATCTGCGTCACATTGCGGACGCGCCCTTGGAGCGCACGGAGCCCCAGATCGTCGTAGAGCGCGAGCGCGGCAAGGCCCTCAAGAAACGATGCAAGAAGCTCCGCCTTCGCATGACTCAGAGGTCCCGCACTACTTACCCCTTGCATACCGGGGAACTGAGAATTGGTTTGCAGCCCAGGGCTCCCTGGTAGAGTCGTAAAATGCGACTGAAGAAGGGGAGCGGTTCTTTGCTTGGTCCCGAAGCACTCACCGGACTGTAAGAGTCTTTGCACACAGTCCTTGAACTATAGAAAATATGCAACATACAACCTACTCTTCCGACTTGGACCTAGGCTCCGCCCTTTTACTGATATCATGGTTTAACTGGATCGTTGTATCTCTCCCTAGTGTGCTGCCGCATGGTAGGTCCCTGGCATCCAACTTGTCCACTCAGATCAATTCTCGTTACGACATCCAGTCTATTCAACACTCCATGCTTTTTCTTCCAAAGTAATTGGCCATCATCCTATTTGCTTTCTTCCAGGCCCTACTTTCATTCCATTTTTGCCTCTATGACAATATTCATCAGTTTCTTCCCTCTCATGAAAACGAAAAGGGATCAATGTCGGATCGATTCCAACATATTTTGAGACAAACTAGCCTACTGGCATTCCGAATAACTGGACGCGAATTTTTTATCCTTTTTTGGTTACATTCTCCGCCGTGCATGTCCATTCATGATATACACTCCTCCTGATAGCGAATAGTAAATTAATATTTATAGGTTGAGAGAAATGTTGACCGACTGTATTGTGTTCGGCAGGGGTCAGGAGTATGAAGCTAGCCTCGGCGTCAAGCAGGCTGACTCCGACAACAAACCGAAGTCAGTCTATTTCTATTTTAGCTCAGCTCTACTACTAGTTTTAATAGTATATGCTTCTCTACATTGTGTTATGATATATTGTTACAGTATAGCAGTTGAGGAACAAAGAATAGACTTGCAGCCCAGAGCTCCCCGGGCGAGTCGTTAAAGGCGACTAATGAAGGGGGAGCGGTACTGTGGCGGCCCTCTTACACAGAACAGGACTGTAATAGTCTTTGTTACTTTATTACACACGATCATTAAAATACAACCCCCCGCTCCTTTTCATTTTGATCGTTATCCTGTGATAACGGTGAGTACGTCCCCTCAGTGAGATACAGTCTGTAGTACTCAACCTTCTACTGACATCTGTCAACAGGCTTGTGATTGTATTCTTTACTCTCTTATCCAATTGACTCATTGACTGTGTCGTGTGGTTCGCTGGTATTTTACGATGAAATAATTCTCTCTCCTGATTCGTCAAGTCGTTCAACGCTCAATGCTGATTGGTTCAGGCTGGTGAAGGTGATCAAGGAGCTGCAGAAGTTTGTCCAATCACAGGGCACCGGGCCGTGGCCCCAGAACAAGGTCTGCGCGCTAGACAAGAGTCTCGGAGAGATCAAGCGAATGCTAGACAAAACGGTGCGTCGTCACTCTTCTTTTTCTGCTTGTTTCCTGCCGTGCGACTGGTTCAGTCGGTTGGGCGTTAGCGCGTCACAAATGATCGTGAAAATTAAAGAAGCGTGAAAAGAAAGTAGAACAAGAAAGTGTGAAAAAAGTGTGAAAGGTTGCCAGTTCACAAGCCTATGCTGCCAATAATATCGATGTAGATAAAGACAACGCATGCCTGGCCGACAAAATATCGATGTAGATAAAGACAACGTCCTGGCCGACTCGGCCGATAATATAACATCGACGCTTGTGCTTTAAGTTTTGTCTGTCTATATATTTATGCTATTGCTTGATTTACTGCCATCGATGACAAATAGGATTGTATTTCTACGCTATCTCACTTCCTGGTGCCTATTTGACTTAGTCTGTTATCCTGCTTGCCTGTTATTCAGGGTACGGGGGACCAGGCCGTGCTACGTGTTTGTGGAGGCCTCGCCGCGCTGTGTCGCCTGCTCGAGGTCATAGGTCACATTTCCCCCGACCTCCCACCCGTCGTTCCTAACAAGTTAGGCGCAATCCGTTTCACTTAAGTTTTAATTTTAATGCGAAAAAAAGATGCAAACGAGGATTAAGTTGAGCTGGACTGCCTTGGCTTCATGGCTTGTGGTTATTAATTACAAGAATGGTGAAAATCACATCCGAATTTGGTGGTTAAAATAGAAATATAAAAATTTATATTTGTCGTACCCAGATCTGTTGTCTTGGCGTGCAACGTCCTGTTGTCGGCGTGCAACCGTTGCTATGAAAACTGCCACTACCTACTCTTCACCAATAAGATCGGACTTCTCATCGACCTCCTGTCGCATCAACTGCAGGTTAGGATTTCTCTAAACGTTTGATTGGTTGAGGTTTATGAGTTTCGTCAGCTAGATATATGTTGCTGTCTCTCAGCATATTATTTCTGCATGGTACTGAGGGTCTGAGCATGATTGTTACACTGTGAATCATGCAATGTCTTTCTGCTGGAAATTTTAATTATTAATGGGCTGTTAGGCAGGCCCTGGGAGAGAGCTAAGTTGCATTCTATGGAGTTCTTAGTCTAGTTTGAAATTGAGGAAAATTGAAGGATTCTCAATGCCGCTGGAATCTCTTTGTACTATTCAATTTCTTGTTGAAGGCTGTTTATTGGAGGTCTGATTGTTTTATTTCCGCATTCGATACAGCGCCTGGTGTCTGTTCCGTGTGGAATAGAATCCGTATCCATGCTCAGAATCAATCGCCAGACATATAGCCATATGGTAAACCAAATACGAAGCATAAAAGGTAGCCTATCCGAAATTTTTGTCCTCCACGATATAGTGGACCATATTGTTTAATTACTGAAGATCATGAACTAAGCCACATTTGCGCTTGGTGTCTGTTCCGTATAGCTCTTGGTGTCTGTTCCGTATAGCTCTTGGTGCCGGACAATGCTGCCAGCCTGCTGTTGAGCAGCAGCGGCAGCGGGCCGGGGCTGCTCAAGTTGCCCCACAGCCCCATAGCCACAGCCCTCACTGAGACCCTCGCCGGGATCCTCAACATTCTCGCACCCCCCTCTGTGCCCCTCGCCTCCCTGTCTTTCCCCCCCGCCAACCCACCCTCATCCCTCGCAGGTTATTTCTGATTACTATATTTTATATCAATATTTTATTCGCATCAAAAGAAATTATGTCATTTAACATCTAGTCGGATATTTTAGTTTAAATGTATTTTGAGGCTTTGCGGTTTTGCGGCTTTAAAAAATGTTGACGCTGTTAACGCGATGAACGACAAAAGAGTTGTTGACTATTTCACAACTTTGCTACAGCCAATCAAGTAATTGATCCTGGAGCCTGACTCCACCCTTCAAAAATTAGCGTAGGCCTACTAAATGCACTAACTGACTAATAACTAACTATATTGCTTGCTGATTGTTCCGGAATTAGAGCTGTCTCCTGATGCACCAATGTAACATGTTCATGTAACCATTAGGTTAATAGTAATACACGTTACATCCTCTTGTCGACGTGACCAGAGACATGATGACACGATCTCAAAAATACCCATCCAGGCCGGGGAACAAAGAACTAGCTTGCAGCCCAGAGCTCCCCGGGCGAGTCATAGAAGACGACTTAAGAAGGGGGAGGGTTTTGTACCGGATCTCTTGCACGAACCGAACTGTATATAGTCTTTGTGCTACGCACATTTAAGTGTGTCTAAACTAAGTAAAATATATATTTCTCAAATGACTGCGACATCATTCTGGTCTTGGGTCAATATTATTGTTATACACTATTATCATGCAGCCATGACGGGCCAGCGCCCAGCGAGCAAGTCTGACTCTGGGCGGAATACGCGCTCAAGCAGCGCCGAATCACGGCACTCGCGGGGAGCCGAAGGCGCAGAATTAGGCGGAGGGCAGGGGAGGGAATCTGGGATGGATTCACTGGGGGCGAGACGAGGAAAGGATTCTACGTTCGGCGGGGCGGACGCCTTGGTGCTTCGAACCAACGACGTCATCTGGTGATGGAAATACAATTTTAAAATGATATTTTTGCAAGTATTGTCCTGTTGTAAATATTATGATAAATGAATAATTTTAATATAAAATCCAGTTTCTCTGTGCGTATTTTTTGCTATTTGGTTCTGTGTTAATCTCAGTGTCGTGAGCTAGGATGTGTACAGATGGTGAATCAACTTATGACACGCCCTAGAAGCAATATTCGGACAAGTAATGAAGGCCTATTTCTTCTGCTGACGCGCTTTCTGTAGTCACAGCTGCGCAATCAGTATTGGCAGTGTTTGATTGGTCGATCTATAATCGACCAGAAATTATCTTTTGGGCAGTTGACAAAATTTTATTTTATTTGGCCTTCAACAAATTTTTTTGGATCCTTTGTCCTTAGAAGTTCGCTTACTGGTTCTATGATGATGAATTTTTCGAGCTGTAACTTAAATCAAACTGCTAATTTAAGCAGCTGAAAAAATATATTCCACCACCACCAATGCACTATAAGGGACAGCTGACCAGATTGATTTGGCGAAAGAAAAAAAGTCAGGCGAAACAAATTCTTTTGTTTCGCCTGGAACCGGTGCGGAATTGTTTTTTTCTTCTTTTGTTTTTCTTTTTCTTGGTGTGGCACTAGGTATTGAAGCATAAGAATAGGGTCTTCATTATATACTTACTACCAGTTGCTGTTGCTGCAGCTACGTGATAAGCATTGGAGTGCTGGACAAGTTGTCGCAGTACCTCGGCAATGTGAGGGGACCGATAGACAACGATCCCGTGGCAGCTGAGTTTCTACACTGCACCATTGCGTTGCTGATATCACTAGTACGCCTCACCGCCCGCAGGTGAGTCATTGTATGCCTCGCTGCTCTCAGAGAGTCACGGTGCTCCTCATTGCCCACTGGAGAGTCATTGTGCGTATCAAACAAATAATCAAATAACACTTGAATGTTGCATCATTCAAATTAAATGTATTGTTTCTTTTATAAAAATTTATAGTGTAACTTATAAAAATTAATAGTTTTGTTCATTTAATAAATTCAGTTAAATGATTCATCAAAAGTTCATCTACAAAGTAATTCAATTAAGTAGAATAGCCTCAACTTCACGCAGCCGCATAGTGTTTCAATATTCTAGTCAATTCAATCAGTTTGTATATTGATGTTTTTGGAATTGTGTAACTGAAATAACGCGTAATATATTAGCGTAGTTAATTACGATGTTATCTTTATTAAATTGTATTTATGAGATGCTAATATTCCTGATCACATTTCTGCTTTGGTGCCAGCTCCGGCGCATCATTGGACAAGCAGAAGCAGAAGGTCGACGACCCGACCCAGTTACTCGTGACCCTGCGTGTGACCCAGTTAGTCGGGATAGTGTCGCTCATGTATGGCATGCTGCTGCACGGCGACGCCCCCTCTCGGGGGGAGGCTCCGCCCCCACCCCTCCCCCAGCACACGGTCGCCGTGGCTACCGTCGGATTCGTCATGATGAACCACATAGCGGCGCTGAATCTACCGCTGCTGCAGGTCTGTAGGCTAAGTGGACTGTTTTAAAAATGTTTTCTGCTTATAGCACAAAGACTATGTCCAGTTAAGTACAAGAGAGTCGGCACAGAACCGCTCTCCCTTGTTTACTCGCCTTTTACGACTCGCCCGAAGAGTTCTCGGCTGCAAGTCAATTCTTTGTTTCTCCGCCTGCAGGGGGTAAGTGGGCTGTGGATGTGAGATCTTATCTTACTGCCACTGCTGCTGTGTGTATAGACTAAGTGGGGTGTGGGTGTAGTGTCTTGTCCTATTCTTGCTGCAGCTGTACTATTTAGTCAAAATAGGGCGTTGATGTGGGATCTTGTCCTCGAAATATAAAGACAGAGACTCGAAAGTATGTATCCCTGTAGTACTTGTCTCTCACCCTTTACCATGCTGCAGGCTGTGCTGGGGGAGGAGGGTACTTCGCTGGAGTACCGTCACATCGCGAGCTACCTCCTGTGGTACTGCGGTCACTGCCTGGTCAGCAGTGAACAGCTGCTGCACGAGGTCATCCTCTCCATTGGCTACTTCACCGTTCTCAACAGGGACAACCAGGTCAGCGCTACCTACATATGATTCTTCCAATTAGTTGATTTATTTTGAATAAGTACAATCAGTTGAGCGCAATTATTAAAACAAATGTGATTTTTTGTGCTTAGCGTCGATTTGTTGCAGGCCAAAGGCCAGTGTCCGTATTACTACACTTATAGACGAGATTCCCTGAAGTCAGAGCTTGGTCGTAAACCAAGCTCCAACTTTGATTGGATGCTTTAAGGAGGATTCAATCATTCCAACGGATATATCTAGGTCGGCGTGACCTACTTGCGTGTGATTGGGCACAGGTGATCATCCAATTATGCTAACAGATATATTTAGGTCGCCGTGACCTACTTGCGTGTGATTGGGCACAGGTGATCATCCAATCGGGCCAGGCGCCCACGGTGCTACAGCAGCTGTGCGCACTCCCCTTCCAGTACTTCAGTGACGCGCGACTCACGCAGGTTCTCTTCCCCACGCTCATTTCCTGCTGCTACCTTGTGCAGCGCAACCGCGACATCCTCGAGCAGGAACTCAGCTCTGCGTTGCTCGCCAACTACCTCGAGGCTAGTCGTCTATATCTGCACATTCTTCCAAACGAATAACTGCTTGCTTATGGTTGTGTTTCTTTGTTTAACATTTATGGAATTGGCACGCCAAATATCTGAAGGCTAGTCGTCTTTATCTACGCGGTGTTCCAAACTGAATCGCTCGGTTATGGTTGTGGTTCTTCGTTAATAAATGATGGAATCATTTTTGCATTCTAATCCTGCTAAATTTAACCCTGTATATACGCCGTAAGTAAGAAAGAAAGCTGCACCAGACTTATGCCTGTAACTTCGGCAAATGTTAACCGTTTTTGAAAATTCTTTCGCCACTGAAAAGACAACAAATTTCCTGCAAGTTTTATTCATTGTTTTTCAAAACGTCCCAATAATGCTTCCGCAGTACACTGACAAAGTTGAAGGATCAAAATCGGCTACTTGTATAAGCCACAGAGACACACACACATACACTCACGTCTTTGTGGCCGCATTCCCCGTTTACACAGGGGTAGGCCATTTGCAGCTATGTACACCCGCCCTTCACTTTATCCTATCCGTCGCATATTCATGTCGTAATTTTCTAGCTTTCATATCCTTCTCTGTCAGGCTTTGCCACGTCGTTTCCGGTCTCCCTACACGTCTTTTC
>JAQIWG010007726.1:0-12061 GCA_034695025.1 Chamaedrilus cognettii | reverse complement strand
TTACCGTGCTACTAGATAAATTACCGTGCTACTAGATAAATTACCGTGCTACTAGATAAATTACCGTGCTACTAGATAAATTACCGTGCTACTAGATCAATTACCGTGCTACTAGATAAATTACCGTGCTGAACCAGAAGAGCGTGACAATAACTGTCGCAGAAGCAAAACGTTTGACCTCGCAATGAAAGTGGCAAAGAATTCAAAAAGTCTCTAACTTGAGCCGTGACTGAAAGCCACAACTTATCCAATGGCTTCAAAAAAAGCTCTTAAAGATCATAATCCCTGAATTTACGTGAAAGGATTAACTGTTTGCAGTCGCCTACTGCAAAACACAGATTCACAGGCGAAATTGACCTTTATATAGGCTAGGTCGCAGTGCCAGTTATATTGAATATCTTTTAATTCACTCAAAAGAGCAGAGAAAACACACGTACATGCACATAATATCAAAAACAATTTTTATAAGCCTTAAATAAGCAAGCATACGCTATAATTATATCAGTATTTTTTCCATACAAATATCATTATGTCAATTTCTCACAATATTATAATGCAATAATTGGCGCAGATATGCTGATGAAACGGTCCACTCAGTCAAATTAAAGACAAATGACAATGTTGGATGTTATATTAACTTGTTAATTGAAGCAGCGTGCTACGGTCAATTAAGCAAACTTGACAGAAAAATGAAAGATAAGATCAGTTGGCGAGAAAAACCATAGCCCATAGAATAGAAACTAGAGCACTTTCTCGCTCTCTCGCATCTCAACTCAGCTATTTCAATGCGTCTGGGTTTTGCTTTAGTTTCGTCCATCTATTTTACCTTTATGCCACTTTTCCACAGCCGAATTTAAAATAGTAGACGTTGACAAAAAGCACCAAACAACTCCGCCGTGACCTCGCTGAACCCTTTCTTCCCTTGAAGCATCATCCCCTGAAAATAATTACTGGATTCCGTGGGGCCTCATAATTATTATGCCTGGTGTAGCGATCCATCTCAGTAATCGTCGTCCATCTCATTACGTGAAGGAAGCACTGCTGGTGGCCCGATCGATGGGTGGTCTACACTTCTTCTACATCAGCGACTTGATTTTATAAATGCCGCAGGAAATCGGCTACGGCTGGCCAAATGGTCGTAAATTCCACCCTAATTTCATTAGTTGGTGTTGCACGGCCAGAATTAGATGGTAAATTAGCCTCGGACAACCGGGCTTTGTTAGGGCGCGCAATCGGGTAGCAAACCTGACGTAATGCACTGCGATTTCCGTGTAACCTACAGGCAGCTACGTCAACTTGACCTGCGATAAATTCGCGTAGATAAAATGTACATTTGCTTTGGCCTAAGTTGCAACTATTTGTTTTCCGGCAGCAGAGAAGAGAGCGAGCGAAAGCTGTACTAGAGATAGTTCTATGAGAACTTTTAGAAAAGCAGAAATAAGCTCGAGAAATAGATCTATAGCTTCCAAAGAATCAGGGGAAAAGTAGATCTTTCATGTTAGAGAAACTCATTTATCGCGTAGCTTCTTGCGCGTAGATTCCAATAAAATAACTGGCCGAGGTTTTCCATCTAGTGTTAAAATTTTAATCCCTGCCTAAGATATAATCTAAGATTTATTCTGCAAAAGCCAATAAACATTGCTCTAAATTAACCATAGATCAAGCGCTCAGCGCGCTCATTGGGTGTGATGACGTCATGACCTCGGATTAAATTTTAACACTGGATGGAAAAACTTAGCCTTAATCTTAAATCTTTGAATATCCCTACTATAAATCTCAACCAGAAGGTTACCCTAACTCTCTTAGAATAGACATATCGAAGAAACCAAATTTAAAAACCTAACCAAACTTTTTTATGACGAAGTTAGCCGACAAGTGAATTACTATTTGCTGTGATGCGATTAAGTCTCTAGCCTATCAGTGCATTTCTTTTAAAAACCATATATGGCGCATAGCTACATGTGTGCAATAGTTCTGCGCAATATGCATGTTTGGTAACACGCCATAAACTGTTTGGGATATGCACAACTAAATACCACTTGTGCGATAGCTTTTACTGTATGAGAACATTCTCTCAAATTTGATTTACAGTTCTTTGGCGGCAAATCATACATTAAATCTAAGGCTGAGTTTTTCTATCAAGTGTTAAAATTAAATCCGAGATCATGACGTCACCACACGCAATAAGCGCGCTGAACGCTTGATCCATCGCTAATTTAGTGCCATATGATTGGTTTTTGCAGAATAAATCTCGGATAAAATTTTCACACTAGATGGAAAAACCCGGCTTAAGAGTCAGATTTTTGTTCTGAATTAACATCATGGCATGCATGCATCAAAAGAAAGTCATAGATTCCCTTCCTTCTGGATGTAAGCGCCGTGGTGCAGTTTGACGCCCGAACAGTAGGTAGCTATCCGCTCAAGTGGCTGCCTACTGGTCCACATTATTACACTCGCAGGATACACAAGGGATGCGGGACGGTATTTCGGTAAATTAATTCGAAGCCATGCCAAACAGTAACGGACGAATCGATTGGCAGATTAGATCCCGCGTGCACACTATAGAGTGCGTCCGACCAGTTTATCGGAGAAAAGCGTCTGCTGTAAAGTCGCAAAGTTGCAAAGTCGCAGGCGCGAAGTCCATTTCTACTAAAATATTCGACTAGGGGTTGTAAGTGAATAAAAGTGGGAAGTAATAAACTATTTAAGTTAGACACACCAGCTGATATGGAGCCTTAGTGAATCGTCAATGCCGTCGTACGCATGAAAATTGCTATTTTCACGCCGCCATAGTTAAAATTTTAAAACTATCATATTTTAATTATTTGATACACGAAAACTTTATTGCCTCTTCATATGACATGCTTCGTGTGGGCTATCTAAGCCAGGAGCTGCATGTAAAATTTATTTTCGGATTGTTTCCACTTGCACTGTTCGCAGACTCCCCGTTAATCTGGTATTCAGCCACAAACAGAAATCTCTAGTGGGGTTCGAGACTTGAGTGTCGCCTAGGCGTACTTCGAGGGCGTATTCGTGTTTTTGAAAACGTCCAGAGAACACTCTTGACTGCGCGCGAGCGCGCAGTCGTGGCGTCAACTGATTTCGTCCGTCGTTGCATCCTGTAATAATAGTCATTAATCGCCAAGCGTGTGAAAATGGCTCAATTTGTCGACAATCAGACGTTGTTAACCATGCTTCAAAGAGGCCTAAAGACAACTTCAGAATAACCCCCTGGAAAGAGACACGAAATTTTACTGCATCACAGAAAGGAACCCATGCAGAGTGACCTGCGAACGAAACGCTAAGGAATTTTTTCAGACAGCAGGCTGTCAGAAGTAAAGGGATTTTAGCCAGAGAAATAACATTTTCGATGCGGTTAAAGGGTATTTATTCGGAGTACCATTCGGAGTACCATTCGAGTTGGTTTATAGCGAAGATTAAAAAACAATAGGCTAATGCCAGTAAATTGAATTTACATACGAATCTGTTTCCTCCTTCTACCGCAAGGGTGGATCGCGCCCTTAATTTTAGCGCTTTGACGATTTTGAAGCTAGCGCTGGCCGGCAAAAAAATCACCTGCTGACTCAATTAAGACTTTAACAGTCACGACCAGGGTAGGGGGGGGAGAAGAGACTAGGGCAAAAATCTAACTTTTTCAGGTGCTTGCGTGCTAGTGGCCACGATCACAAAAGGACAAAGGTCAGAAAAAGCCGACGAAGGAGCAATTTCACCCTTTTAGCTTATTTTAGACGTCAAATTTAAATAATTTCCAGATTTGAGAGGCGGGTCATCGTCAATTTTCACCCCGCACAGATATATTTGGGGGAGGGCCCATAGCTTCAATCTTCCCCTGGATCCGCTCTGACTGATAGGCCCTTGCAGTAACCCAGGGCGCCCGTCATCAGCTAAAGAAAATCATACAGCACCCCCACACCCCTCCTACATCCCTTCATCTCTGAGGTACACCCACCCCAAGATAAATATCAGCCGGAAAACATGTTCTGCACCGGAGGGAAAAATTGGTGTTCGCGAGGGAAAAGTTGAGCTTTGAGGGATCAAAATTGACTTTTGAAGGGAGGCAAAAGGGGAGGGCGGAGTATACTAACGCTGACCCTAACTACAAACCCCCTAACATTTTCGTACACCACCAGGCTTCTGTAATTTATGACATGCCCCTACGCGGATAAATGAAACCTAGAATAACCCCCCCAGGAGGATAAATGATGAAGAAAAGTTTCTCAATACTCCTAGCCCCCCTCCCCCTCCCCCATTTCCAAAATCCTGGATAACTGCTTGATCAGCCATAGCAAGTCACACCCCGCCGAGCCTCGGCTAGGTGTCCGATAGTTTATCGCAGTTCGTGCCGTGAAATGGAATAGCCGCGAGGCGAGCATTAACTCTGGTCGAGTTCTCGAAGCGAGGTCCACGTTATTAGGTTTGCTTTCTCCGTTCGTGCACCTTAAATACGCTTCAATTTGAGGCAGTATTGTTCTTGCCTGCACAGTAATATGTAGGCTCGGGTAGCGTTTGTTATGTTCGTCCAAGTAGTCAGCGCAAAGATGGCTTAGTTTTGATCTAAAACAATTCGATATTATAAATTCTTGATACGAAATGAGACCTATGATTTTTATCCGGTCGAACGATACTGAACTTTCAATATTTAGGATACACCTTGCATAAACTATTTCGAAATTAATGCACCATTCCATCGAGAGTGAAAGTTTATCTGTTTGAGAGAACAATAGAACTTTGAAAAACTTCAGTGCAAGTATTAATTATAGAAATATCAAAAAGCGCATATCGTAATCAGTTTCATTACAATGACGTAGATCCTGGCCATGCGCTGACCTCAAAGCAGCTTCACGCAACGCCACGAATTTGATACTTTCATTTATCGCATGAAAACTCAGATTATCCACATCAGAAAGCGGTGACAACTTCTAAATTGTTGACATCACGTGTTCATTGAATTGGCAAATCCATGCAATTTTCGATCTGGACTCTCAGTCTCTCGCGCATTGAACATTGCTCCCAATGTCGTGAAATACAGTTCGATATCAGTGATACGATTGAGTCAAAACGGAATATTCCCATAATCTGGGTATCTAAGCCAAAAATATCCATAGATTGCATTTTTTCACAAAAATATCTCCAGCTCCCATTATAAAATGCACCATTTTATACTAAAATATCCCACGACATCTGGGGACTGCATTAAAAATTATATCCCTCAATCACTGAAATTTTCCTAAATCTAGGGATATTCCTAACCGCGCAGTGGCATCAGTGTTTTGAGGTGTATGTACTGAACCCACGGTTTCGAGCCTGACGCTACGTGACAGGTGGCTACTGACCCCCTGTCACCCTGTCGATCTAATTGACGTGCGTTCCGCATCCACTGATCCACAATACGGGGCCTCCTTATCTTCCTACCAACTCGCCGTGTGGAATGACGGCCAACAATTGTCCAGCTCGCGCCGCTGCCAAGGAAATTGACGGACCGTTATTTGTGAGCTTCCCCTATAAGCCAGGCGCGTAATTGGATTTTTTATTTATTGCGCTGATGGTGAGCAAATAAGCAGAATGCAATTAGCTGCCTGCTGCGTGCGGTAATCCGAATTCAGAGAAGATGAGAAGGAATGGTTAAAGAACTAAAGGGGAAAATAAAAAATAAAGAGATGGGCAGTAACGTGAAGAACTTCAGAACGAGCTTAACGGATAGGACAAAAAAGAAAGACATAACGCCTGACAGCTAAATTGCAGAAAAACTTGCGGGAGTTAACAAGGAGACAGTGCAAAGAAGACGCGCGCTAAGTCTCACACATTGGAAAAAAGCTAAAATAGTCCTATATCCTTAGTTACTACTTAGTGAACTTGCAATAGTGTGACTATCATTCATCGATGCTATCGCTGCAACATGCATGCAGTTTTTGCTGTCGTGGTTTTTAACCCTAGCGCTTAATAGCGATTGGGAAACGACAAACCGCGGTACAAATAGTGCAATAATCAGAGAAACATACCGAAAAACACGCAGCAAAGTTATCCAAAATTGTAATTGAAAAAACGGTTCATTTTGGAGACGAACTCCAATAAAAGATAATAATTCTTGCATCAAGAGCGTTCACCAAATGCATGTAGAGTCCATGCTGCAGAGAGATCTATTCCTTCGACATCGTGGAATTCATTACTCAAAAATAAACCACATAATGTGATTCATGCACCCGGTCTCAATTGCGCACGTTGATAACTATTTGCAAAGCATGACAGCAGTTCGTCGCCGGGTCGTAAAATCATCGAGCCAAGAATAATATGGACTTTCGCATCGGAATTTTCTTTATGAATTTATCCACAACAAAGAAGCGTCGTAATTCGTCCGCTACGCTACAGCGTTAGCCGATCGCGAATAATGAGCTCGGAAGCCATTTAGAACGACGAAGTCTTACTAAACCTTCTGGGTACAGACTGCAGAGCGAATGTAATAAAAGCGGGTTTGTATAGCTAACGAGCTAGCATCTACGTGTATACAGGGAGATGCAGGCTTAGTACTGTATAACACAGACCTCCGACGTGGAGCGTATAATGCAAACGAGGTAAGTTTTCGTTAAGGTGCTTTGACTGCAACTGTTAATTTTGCAGCAAAGCAGGGTATCTGACTTCATTGAAGAATTCAGTAACGTTTTGCCTTCCCTGAAAGCTTCGTCATTAGTTCTAAACTTCTGAGATGCCTTAGTATGCTAACTCTAAGCTCCAAGTCACAGAAGACACCTGGGATTTCATCTTATTTCTGTTCTTCACAAATTAGCGTGCCTCTATAGATCATACAGTTCTTTACCAGAAACAATATCGAGTTTGAAATTGTGATTACATCGGACAGTCACTGCTGCAATGATATCACACAATATCATGCCAATGAGACCAGATAGCCTACATCCAAATCTAAACTGCACGCCTATGCAGGCATTGGCCTACAAGTACAGTTAGTATTGAAAAGCATCATAACGGCGAATATATTTTAGAAAACGGGCCTGTCATGCTACAGCTACCTTAAAATTTACTTCAGCAGACCATACTGCCGGACTACAATAATGAGCCTACTGTTGAACGAGCCATATCGCTCGCAGCGTGTTGGCGCCCAACAACTACGCGGCGAATATAGTTATTATACTTTTAGCATTCACTGGCGGCCGTCCTTCCCGCATCGGTGCACGCCCTGGACACTGTCAGTCACTTGTCTCGAAGGGATGCTATACATCGCCAAGCCTCCGGGTATCTTTCTCAGCTACCCGCACGCAACTCAACAATGTCACTATTTTTAGCGCTTGTTGCTTTCTGATTCTGTTATTATAGAGCCAGGTGAGGTTTAGGTTAGGCTTAGGGTCAATTCTACTAGTCTTTTTTAAGCGTAGTTTAGGATTAAAGTTGGATTTAGGTTGGTCTGCGATAAATAAAGAAGAAATCTCCGAGTCGTTACATCGGGAACCGCGCTGCGGTTAGCTGACTTGCCCCGGGTGGTCTGAGAGGCCGTGTGTTTTACGCCCCATTACATCTAGAAACTTCAGCAGATACAGGCAATCGCCAACCTTGTGCGCCGTCACGCCTTCTGAAAACAACGACGGGTAGCCAGCCTGCAGCCAGTCGTCAATCTTTCTCCTCAAACACGGCAGGCCTATAGGCCTGCCTGAGACGCAAGGGGATCCACCGAATCCAGGTTTATTTCTAGAATAGTTTGCCAAATCTAGAGTGACCTAATTATCCTGACCTCGACACAAGCATTAAGGAAAAATAAAAGAAAAATATAGCAAATAGAACAAGTTCGCATCGAACATTTTGCGCCCGAAATTTGTTACGCAGCTCGCTTGCCTTGTAAAAAAAATATACATTTTATGAGAAAAATCGTTAGACATTTTTCACGAAACTGTTGAAGAGCTGAAAATCAAACTCTGTGCGAAAAAAATGAATACGTGTAATGCATGTACATTCAACACTTTTGAGAATGGCGGGCTTTAGTCCCTCCTCTATAGTCCACTTCACCCTTCAGCGTACATTGTCCCTTAGGACGCTTAGGTAATAAGTAATGACACGTACATGTATGTAAGTCATTGGCCCGAGGGCACCAGTAACAAAAAGGAGTGTTTAAATGCCTTATCCGGCAGATTGGGTTTGAATCAATGCTTCAATAGTTCAATTCAAAGCAATGATAACTAGCCTACAATTCAATGCAATAGTATTTTTTATGATTTGCAGTTTGACACGAACACTATTAGGTCATTCCAAAATAAAACAATATCGGGGGTCTCAAACTTAACCCTGCAAAACAACGAGCTTTCCTTCTATTCAAAATAACAGTTGGGTTAACTATAAGATGATGCGTATTTTTAGACAAGAACGCATATATTAATTTGGCTTCAGTGTGTTCTTATTTTCAGAGGAAAGCGTCGTGTTGCGTAGATGACACCCGTTGCTGACAACGACTGGGTCCGTGAAAAAGGCAATTGGTTTCAGACGGCTCAAAAGCCGTGGGATGTATCGTTACGTGTTTTCCTCTCTGTCGCTCTTCCTCTTCCTGTTCTTGCGCATGATATAAAAATAATCAACCCAATTTTAGCAAATACTGTAACCAATTATTCTTCGAATACTTCGAAGGCGTTGTGTTTTCCATCGAGCTAACCGAATCACGCGAAGCGTGAATGAAAATAGAACTGAATAATAATACACTACATGTACAGGAACTAATTTATATAATTTCGCCTAGAAAGCTTAGTAATTAAACTGATTCAGGGTTACTTTGAACGGAAGTTTGAACGGAACACACGAATCGCTCGAAGCGCTAGTAAAAGGCTCATTTAGAAAGAGTTCATCAAGGAGTTCTTTCTTGAAAAATTCTGTTAGAAACAAAGCGAGGACAATAAAGAACCTTTAAGTAGGCCTACTTCTAATATTTCCTTATGCTCGCTGCTTTGAGACTACAAAACAGTAAAAGCAAAATTTAAATGCAGTGTGTTAGTTGTGTCATTATTTTACAGCGTAGGCCTACACGAGAGAGCCGAACTAGAGTAAAGAACACAGCGTTATTACCTGCCTTGTTTTGTTTTCTAAGAGAGCGGCTTGTGATCGCTTTCCGTTTTGAGCAGAATATGAATCTTGAATCAAAATTTATTTCAACATAATATTTCTTTTCCATGCGTTTCCTTCCTCTTGACTTCAATGTTATTCGCTTCCCTCATTCGCTCATCATTCAATCCTGCCATATATTCAATCCGCCATATACCTATAAATATTATTCGTGTGTATTTTTTTCAATGCCAAGATTTGAGAAAATTTGCACAGTTTTGGTATCATACCTGTACCCTGGAGCTGGCAACAGTTGAAGCCTTGGCCACACCCCCACCCCCACCCCCACCTCCCCCGCCCCCACCAGACCCCGCATGCTTCCTCGACGCCGCCCCCATCACCGACATCCCCCCCTCCCGATGCCCTGCCCCCTGGATCACCGCAATTCTCTCACCGCTTCCGCTCCCGCACGCGCTTCCACTACCACCACATCCACCGGAAGTCGACCCGGAAAGGCTCCCATCGCATCCTGCCAACAGCGCTCCGGGCGCCGCGCGAAGACAGGAGCTCTGGTAAAGCTTCCCTGCTATCAACCCGTACAGGACGCACGTCAGCACAAGCGGGATGACGTAGAAGATGACGAGATCCGCCAGAAAGTACGTGAGATAGGACGAGCGCGCCAGCTTGAAGTCGCAGCGTATGATGCTCGTGCCGTCGCTGAACTCCTGCGCTGTGGTCGTGGTGAGGCCCAGCCAGGGCGCGCAGTACACCAGGCCGAACAACCAGAGTGCAGCGATTATCTTCTTAGCCCGACTGACAGTACACATGGTGTGCGCGCGCATTGGGTGACAGATGGCGATATGACGCTCGACTGTGAATGCTGTGATGGACAGCGCTGAGACGTTAACCCCAAGGAACTGGCAGAAGACCATCGTAGAACAACCGCCCGCTCCCAGGAAAGCAAAGGCGTCTTGGTCTTTGATGAGGAAGTATTCGGCGATGGTCGGTAGGGGTGCTGTGATCAGTAGGATGATGTCTGCCACGGCAAGTGACACGAGGTAGCAGTTCGTAGTGGTACGCATGCTGCGAGTGCGTCTTACTACGAACACCACCATGGCGTTACCGAGCAGCCCGACGACGAAGATAGTCGTCACCAGCAAACACCCGATCGTTTTGTACATCAGGCTGTGGTACTGCGGGTACCCGAGGGTTATCGGCGGATGTGACGTCATCGTGGTATTCGCTGACGTCATATTCGACGTAAGAACGAAGATTTCTGTTTCGTCGTGATGCGTGTCGGAGCCGCTGCAGTTGTCGTGGACGAAGATGTTGTCGCTGTAGTCTAGCTCGGAGCTCGAATCGCCCGCCATCTTTTTCGGGATTTGTTTATGAGAGTAATTTGACGATTAGGATGCGACGCACGAACGGCGAATCAATAGGAGGCGTGTTGGTGGCGGTCCCGAGCGACCGAGGGGGCGAACTCATCATTCGTCAGAGGCTTATCTCGCGAGGACGCTATTGACTGGCCACTTTGTCGACACGCGGCAAAGTAGGGCCGGCGGTGGAGCGCAGTCTCGCTAATCGTCCAACTGAGATTTTATCAATAAGTGCATTAATAGGCTTTACGGCGTTTTGTTTACTTTTAACTGAAGTAAATACGTATACGACGCATCACTGCAGGTCTACTTAATTGCAGTAAAATCGCAGACACAAGACTGTATTTAGCCTAACAGAGTAAAATCGCAGACATATCATTAGCCTACTGTAGACGTTCGATGTGCAAATTTGATACCCTTACAATAATTTCCAGTACAAAAATTGAATGCGTGTAGGCCTACTATAGCTTGTACAAATGATAATCCTGATGTGGATTACTGTTCATTACAGCTTGTCCACAGGATCAATTACCGATGTTTTTGCGTAAAAGTAGCAATCACAAACTGAATATTGAGCACGAAAATAGTATCGTCATCTAAGGAAACTTTGCAAAATCGATTATAAATCTTTATAAGGAATGCACCAGGCGTATTTTATACTGTTGTTACTTCGAAATGCAAACAAAGCACAAATAACACACTTGTTACAAGCCTGAAGCAGTTCGCAGCGGAATTCCGGTGTCACGCTGGATCTTCATTAATCCTTGTATCCGCTATTGGGGATTTTTATCGTGACTGATGCTCCAAGGCCAGTAGCCTAGGCTTAGCGTACAATATGTGATGTGATCTATCATACAGTCAATCTAATTTTAGGCTTTTTTATCATCGCTGACACGGATTCCACATTCCGCACGCCTCGCGTAATCACACTGAAACTCGGTTATTGGTAGGGATAAGTTTAGTAGGAGTAGTACTCCAAAAATTGCATCTTTTTAAACTCTACTCGGATTTAGAAATGGGTAGGAGTAGCATTACTCGTAAAAATGGACGATGGTGAAGTAGGCCTATACTCTAGGTCTACTCCTTTTTGAAAGGAGTAGGGAGTAGTGCGCTAGAGAGTAGCAGAGAGTAGTAGAGAGTAATGCGCTACTCTTGTTTTATAAGCGGCAGGCGTAACGCGACTCCTATTTTGTCAGGGCTAAACTGAACTCTGATTATTCGCATCCATTGATTTTCGTCCCAACTGTCAATTCCACGCAGTTGTCGCTCCGCTCGTTGGCAGCTATAGAGTCGAGTAGTCGTCTGATTGTCACTAGATCAGCGAGGCTTAGCCCTCGCGCGATATTTCTCACTGATGGGTCAACAGCCAATGCACGCCGCGGACTTGTCTATCAGGGCGTCACAGAACTGCTCCCATTGCTCTCATCGTTATTGTCTGTCCGTTTCACATCCGTTGTCAGACATTGGCTGCTGCGAAATTAGAATCTCGTGGCTGCGGTGAGGCTGGTTACACGCGCTGTGACTAGAACACAGAGCGCTGACGCAAAACCTTCAATATTAGGGGAAGGGCTTGTAATATGGACCACATAGTGAAAAAGAGGTTTTTTGGTGAAGTGTGGTAACTAACTTCTGTC